>PVJI01015067.1:0-42224 GCA_004026765.1 Micronycteris hirsuta | reverse complement strand
ATAAGACTGTCAGCTGATTTCTCAAAAGAGACCTTGCAGGCAAGAAGGGGCTGGAGAGAAGTATTCCAAGTCATGAAAGGCAAGGACCTACATCCAAGAATACTCTATCCAGCAAAGTTTTCATTTAGAATGGAAGGGCAGATACAGTGCTTCTCAGATAAGGTCAAGTTCAAGAAGTTCATCACCACCCAGCCTTTATCGTATGAAATGTTAAAGGGAGTTATATAAGGTATGGAGGAACATCAACAGGGGAGTGGTT
The DNA here is from genome assembly GCA_004026765.1 of Micronycteris hirsuta. Classification (NCBI taxonomy): domain Eukaryota; kingdom Metazoa; phylum Chordata; class Mammalia; order Chiroptera; family Phyllostomidae; genus Micronycteris; species Micronycteris hirsuta. Next base: position 41,965 of record PVJI01015067.1, on the reverse strand, counting down.
GGGGGAGAGGGTGGGAATGGGGCACAGAACAGGTAGCATAAATGGTAGGTAGACAACAGACAGGGAGAGGTTAAGGATAGTATAGGAAGGGCAGAAGCAGGACTTATGTGTATGACCTATGGACAAAACTAAAGGGTGGGGAAAAGGGGGGTATGGGGGTGGGGGGAAAGAAGGGGGGAAAGTGGGACAACTGTAACAGCATAATCAATAAAATTTAGTTTTAAAAAAATCAATACATTTGGTTATTATTTGCATTAAAATAATTTTATCCATACATATAGATAAAATTTAGCTCTGCATGGCTTTCATATACATCTCTTGTATTAGTTACCTATTGTTACATAACAAATTACTACAAACTTAGTGGCTTAAAACAATACTTATCATAAGCTCACAGTTTTCATGGATCAACTATCTGGGCATAGATTAGCTAGATCCTCCCTTAGTCTCATCAGGCCAGGGCTGTGATCTCATGTAAGGCTCCAAGTTTATTTTAAGCTTACTAATTTGGGGCAGAATTTAGTTCCCTGCATCCGTAGAACTGAGGCACTCACCATCTAGATTCTGGAAGTTGCCTGCCACTCCCTGCCACGTGGCCCACTCCCAAGCACAGCAGTTTGCGTCCTTTCAGGACACAGAATGTCTCTTTACCTTCTCATCTCTTTGACTTCTGAAATTTCATTTTAAAGAACTCATCTAGTTACTTGGTTCTCATGCCAATCCAGGATAGTCTTCCTTTTGCTTAAATCAATCGGTTGACTGGGGAGCCTAATTATATCTGCAAAATCTCTTTTGCCGTACACGTTACAAAATCATAAAAGTAAAATCCCACTGTATTCACAAATCCCATTCACACACCAAGGAAGAGTATTGTTAAAGGCATGTTCACCCAGACTGAAGTAATTATATAATATTATTTTATAATTTATTATATATGTAATTATATAAAACATTGAGTGTTATCATGTTCATTCCAGAGACAGGAATCTTGGGAGGTTATCTTAGAATTCTGCCTACTGCAACTGTCTAGCCAATGAATGGCAACATAAAGATTCCATCGATTACTTGAAAATCACACACAACTGAAACTTAGGCAAATATGACTAAGGTAATAGCTCTCATTGTTTTTACTAAGTTTCAGGAACTGTGCATTGTGACTAACTGACTGAGCTTGAGACTAATTGAATGTTTACAACACTCTGTTGGTTAGCTGGTATTATTATTATTATCCCTGAAGTTCAGAGAGGTTAAACGTCACTTTCAAGTTCAGAAAGCCTGTGAAGGGGAATGAATGCCAGCAATGAATCCCAAGTTATCTAATGCTGGTGCCTCTACTCCCTCTGGATAAGCCTATTTTCAGCCTCATACAAGCCATACTTGTAGATGCAAAGGCAGGATGGAGCTGTTGGAACGACAGTTGTTTAGAAGCCTTCAGTCTTGGGTAGAGTTGCTCTGAGAGTACGAGAGTCTAGCATATGAGACTCTCAAGGGCAGACTTAACAGCTGTCTTCCCCTGTGGGAATAGAGTGTGTGATTCAGAATTGCTGCAGGTAGGGTAAAGTTATGACAGGTAGTGATGGACTCCCCATCTGATGCACTGGGATGCTTCTGATGGCCTGAACAGCTGTGCCAAGGGTCACACTGGAGCATGGGAAACTGCATCGCCAAAAGACCTGCCACCAGGACTGCCTTGGGTCACATACCAGCTAGAAGAACAGGCCACGACTGAAACGTTTGAGGATGTGGGAAGTGGTTATAAACTCAACAGTATGGCCAACACCAAAATGAACCCACACAAATGTACCACTCTATAGAGAGTACAGATATACTAATAACCAACACAGATTTATCCCTTGAAACACCCAGTTGTTCCAGGCAAACATTTTGGAAAAAGCAAGTACTCTAGACAAATGGGCCACTCCAAACCGACTGAAATCTCCGGACACAAATTATTACAGACATACAGTATGCAACACTTCAGACACAGTCAGTTCTCACACACTGGCAAACTCAACATAACAGCAAAATTGATGCACAGCAATAGCTCCAAACACACCAAACTCTTTGGGCATCTTGATTTTCTCGTCCAAATAACCCAAGCATATCCAAGAATTCACTTGTCCACTTCAACTTAGACAGGGAGAAAGAAGCCAGACTGGCATTTCTTTTTGTTTCAAGAAATGAAAGAAATGACCCACTTCAGAAAAGTTACGCTTCCCCATCTTGAAATGGGTGGAAGATCACACCACTCGAGATCCATTCTAGTCCATACCCACAATTCCATGAACGACTAGTGTGCCCTCCTAAACTCCTGAGAGCCACAGAACGGCAGAGGCACCAAAGAACAGATTCTCTCAGTTATACACCCCTCACCTGAACTAGTTCCACATCAGCTCCTCCTCAGTTTTTGAGATCATCTACACCACTTTGGGGTAACGCTGAGGCTACTGTATTCCTGGGGGGAGGAGCCATGTCCTTGGGCCCCTGGGCTGCCCTGGTCCTCCTCCTCCTGCTCTCCCAGAGCGGTTCCATGGGATCCAGAATGGGAGGGCCTTTTGGTGGAGTTTTCTCCTTTTCATTCCCTTCCTAAGGGTCTCAGCCTGACGTTGGTAGACTCTCTGGGTTCCCTTCTGTTCACTCACATTGTCTTCAATCTGCCTGGCTGAGACGAAGGGACCAGCTCCTGGGCCTTCCAAGATCTCTGTAACAGGGTTGCCAGCCAACTCCCCTCCTGCATCCACACTCGCACAGCCCATGGGTGTCACTGATGCTGGCCCTGGTCTTGCCCCCTGGTCAGACCCCCTGGTCAGGCCCTGCTGGTGCCAGGGTTAGGAAAGACAGAGTGTCCCTGAGCACAGAGTATTTGCGTGAGGATGTCGTTGGACACCTTCCCCACCAGCATAAGCAAGAGAGGCGGCCCCAGACACCTCAGTGACCAGGGGAGGCTCCTGACGCTGACCTTGGTCCCCTTCTCCATGGAGCTTGGCCTGTGCCAAGAGGAGAAATGGGAGTAGAGAAGAAAGTGTGTAAGACCAGAACGGGCTGTCACCTGTCTTCAACAGCTTATCATCAGGAGGACCCCTGAAGTCACCAAGTGCAGTCTCCCGGTGGGTGCAGGAACTCCCAGCAGCACGCCCACAAGGGTCACTGCAGCTTTGCTCGGACAGTTCCAGGGCCAGGGAAAGCACGGGTGCGATTCACCAGGAGCACCCCCACACTTTTACTTTATGCTCTTGTCTCAGCCCATCTACAAAACAGACTCCCAAAGGGAGACTGTGGTCAAGAGCGATGTCCGTTTTACATTCTGAGAGCTACGACCAGTCGTGCGCCTGTGTGCAAAGCACGCTGCCGCGCCGCAGGCTTATTCAAAAATCAGCACGTGGCTCAAAGAAGGGAGGGGCTTTCTCGTAGTTAAAAAGGTCCCGCAACAGATCAGACTGCCTGAGTCCACAGTCACGTGTAAGTGTTCCAGAACAGCCTGGACGGTCAGGGTGCTGTGACAGCTCCTCAACGTTGGGTAGGGGTCGGAGGAGCTGACGTCTAAGGGACCTCCCCAGTGTCAGGGCCTCCACACAGGGGTGAGTCTGGCTCGAGCCCTCCACAGGCAGTGTGTCCCCAGTCGGCCCAGGGGAGCAGCCTGAGAGCCCGGGCCCCCGCCCCCGAGAGTCTGTGCAAAACCTTACCGCTGGGCTCCGCCTGTCCTCTGCCCCCAGCGCAGCTGCGCCCATCCTATCACAAGCTGGTATGGCAAGGGTACTGCTGTGAGCCTCCACTGGCGGTCTCGGGAAGACCACCAGGTCTTCCCAGGGTGCAAACAGATCTTCTTTTACATCAGAAAGGGGGCATAATTGTAGGTAAAAAGAGGGGCTAATGACCAGCTTCAAGGGGAACTGTTTTTTTCTTAAGACCGTAAATGGACTTTACAAACTTGAAAGGGAGCAGCCTGGTCAGCTCCAAGCTCTTCTCTGACTTGAGTCCCCTTCCCAGGATGTGGTCACCATGTTTGGCACCGACCACATAGCTGACAGTCGGTCGTGCTGGCAGCATGACATCAGGTATTGTGAGGTCAGGGCTGGTGTATGCGACACCCACAGGGACCTTTTGCACCCTGTTGTTCACATCAGTCACATCTCCTCTTGTGCTGATCTGAAGTCATTCTCAAACGTAGGAATGCTCCTGAACAGGGCAAACTCGCCCTTGCACAGCTGCCGCTGCAGCTTCCCCATGGATGCACAGAACGAGTGCAGCACGTGGCTGCTCTGGGCACTGCCCGGCCATAGCGTCTTATTGCTGCCCGTCTCTCTTTCATTAAGACAAATGCATGTCCTCCCCAAACCTCTACCTCGGGCTGAACCACAGTCCCCTAGAGGGCCACCTTTAGGCTTTTGCTGTTCATTGTGACCTGCAGTCAGCTGTCATGTGCAGCACTGTTCCTCATCCCCACAGCTGCCCATCAGGAAGGGACAGCATCCTTCTGCAAACAGCTACCCCACAAGGGCGCAGGGTACACCAGATTCTTATATGTTTGCTGTATGAAACACAGGTGTGCTTCCTCAAGGCCCTTGTTTTCAGGCGGTACCACAGGCCATGACTAGCAGTCACAGGAAAACTATCTTTCATTAATCTAGGAAGGTGATACTAATAGGTGACAAGCACCTATTATAGGTATGTACCAAGGTATAATAAAGTAGGCTTTATAAGAATTTAATGTACTTTTGAGCTTTTGCTTAATGTTTTCTTTTATCGTTATGACAGAATATCTGTGAAACATGAACTTCAGTCACCAAGCTGGGATTTAAGAATATGCATAAAAGTTTGACAGGAAATGCTTTTCCAAGACTCTCCTTATCCTTCCTCCTCAAGCCTGCATTTAGTTGTCCTAGTCTATAAACTGTCTTCTCAAAAATTCACTTCTTGGGCTTCTTCATTGTTTTCTGGAAATATCAATTTGCTATTTGTTACCTGTAGGGGAACAAATAACTAAACTGCATTAAGAGTTTATTAAGTTAAACTGGAATTAATGTTATGTAAGGTAAATTTGGCTTTTACTTCTCAATAAAAGGTTTTTTATCTCCGTATTTCACTTTCAGTATAGAAGAGTCTTGTTCTAGGGTTTCAGCTTGCCCCTTCTAATTTAGCATTGCTGACCCATTCTTCAAATAGACTTGCCCAGGGTATTAAGCCTTCGTGTTTTTATAATTTCTGTGGGGTTTTTTTGTTTGTTTCTTGTTATTTGACTGTTACAATTACTGAAGGCGTTTTACCTTACTTAGAGAGTGGATTCTCTAAATAATACTTTAAGCCTACTGTTCCTGTCCCTGGGACAGCTACAGGAGCATCCTTCTGCCCAAATCAAATGTCTGTCCATTCTCCTGCTTTGCATTCAAGTTTTCCAGCTCTCGCTTAAACTGTCTTAAGTATTACTTTCAGGTGGGTCTTCCCAGAACATTGCCCCCTGAATTCCACTGCTTAATTTTGAAATGAGCATGTGAAATTGATTACAGACAATAAGTCATAATGAGACTTTTACTGTGTGTGTGTGTGTGTGTGTGTGTGTGAAGAAAGGCATGCTCTATTACCACAAGGTGTGAACTTGAGAGAACAGGAACCTAGAACTCCTGAAGACTCCCATGTGAAATCTGAGAATGAAGGTAACAAAACAGAAGGCAGAGTCATACTGAAAACTTGTTTCTGAATGTGGTCATACCTGAATCAGACCCAAAAGCAGGACTCTTCTATTACAGGGGGCACTAAATTCTCTTTTTTGTGTGTGTGTTGGGTTTTCCCACTTATAACAGAAAGTGTTCTAAGTAACTCTTCACAGCTGCAGAGTAAATGCTGCAGCAGTGATGAGAGTATGTGACCAAGGACCTTAGCCTGGCCTGACCATCAAGAAAGAGAAGTTACCCACAAGTAATAATGTCTAAGCTCAGATGCAAAAGGTGTGTAAGAAAGAGCCAGGTAAAAAGGAAGGAGTGGATGCAGAGACTATATTTCCCAACAGAGTGAAGAAATGTTAAAAGATTGGAGAGGAAGATGGAGACTCCAAAGGCTGAGTATTGGCATAAGTTATGTACCATTTAAAAAGTTTTTTTAATTAAAATTTTAACAAATGCATATGGTCAAAATTCTGACAGTGCAATACATGCTATTAATAAACTCTTCAAAATGCCCCTCACAAAAGCAATGAGTATTTCTAAAAGTTCACAATTGATAACAAACTATATCTCAAAGAACAAGAAAGAAGAATATAAGATGACTTCTAGAAACTAAGAATGGGTTGACAAATTTAACTACAGACTTAAAGAGGACCTAAGAAGGGGAGAAAGGTTTTCAGGAACCACTATAGAGGACACATGGACAGAACCAAGGGAGAGGGTGGAAGCAGGGGAGGGAGGTGGATTTGGAGGGGGTGGGGGGGAGGGGAGGGGAGGGGAGAGGATGGGATGCAGACAACTGTAATTGAACAATAATAAAGTAATTTTTAAAAAAAACATTATATATATATATATATATATATATATATATATATATATAGAAAGTTTATTTAGAGGGAGAAAAAAAAAAAGAGGACCGAGGAAGACACTGGGTCCCCCTGATCTAAATTACCCCTTCAAACTGTTTCCCTCAGAGTTGCTGGCTATGAAGAAGAAAAACGAATTACAGCTACCTAAGCAAAAAAAGGATGTATTTAAAAAGGTGTCTCCTGAAAAGCAAGGAACTGGACTTACAAAGGCCGCACAGTCAAGAATAAACCTAAAAGCATGTCTCAACCTGTCCAGTGATGACACCTTGGCTGCTCCGCTGCTGCTGGGCACAGATGTCATAGCTTGCAAGACCCACACAACCAACAGTCTAGACACTGGATGGACACCACACCTAGAACCACTGCCTCCGCTGCTTCTGATGCAAAAGGAGACTGGGGCTACTCCAACCACCCATCACCAGAATGGATTTTATGCAGTACCATCTTCACATGACTAGCTTCTAGTCCGAAACTGGAGGTAGGTATATTTGACTGATGAAACCTAGGTGTGTATCCATGTCCGAGATAAAAGGGGGGCTTGGAATAAAGCACTAACATTGTTAACTTTTCTACTGAAAAGAAGGCACTGACTCATAAATTGGGGAATTTGCCAAATACAGGAAAAAGGTTCAAATGCTGAAAAGCAAATAAATGACAAATGTTCACTACTCATAACAACCCTTACTGATGGCATTCAGACAACCACATTACCCTAAATAACAATTATCAAAACTATATGGTACTGAGTCAAAGTACTGTACCACAGATGACACTGCTTACAAAGGAAAAAATTCACTTTATAATAGAATTAGATTTTGTCATCACTTTACCCACTGATCAATCTCAGCATCACTAAGAGCAGGGCAATCATATCTGTGTCTCCAGATCTAAGGCATTTATGATATACACAGTTATCATAATTACCAGTCCCCAAAACATTTTAACTTAAATAAACCTTCAGCTCTAGCTTTCACCTTACAGGAAATAAAAAACAATGAAATAAATTAGACAAATTCAAAATGTGGAACATTAAACAGAACAACTGATTAGATGTTATGAAAAGAAAAAAGATAAAGTGGGGAGAAGTATTACAGATTAAAATGGATGTAAGAAATTTATAAAATATGCAGTTGCATTGTCCTTGGTTATATCTTGATTTGAACAAAGCAAGAGTAAAAAACATTGTAATGAAATGAATTGTGTCCCCCTCAAAATTCATGTTAAAGCCCTAAACCCTGGGTTACATCCTTTTAAACAGTGATTAGGTTAAACGAGGCTACTAGGCTTAGCCCTAATGTAATCTAGCTGGTGTCCTTACAAGAGGAAATTTGGACACACAGGGACACTCAGAGTTCTGTGAGAACTCAGAGAAAACGTGGCTACCTGCAAGCCAAGGAGAACGTCCTCAGGAGAAATAAAATCTGCCAACACCTTGATCTCAGACTTCTAGACTCCAGAACTGTAAGAAAATAAATTTCTGTGGTTTAAGCCACCTCGTCTGTGGTATTTTGTATGGCAGCCCTGGTAAACTAATACAAACCTTTTAGGTATAAAGGGCAAAATTTTAATATGGGCTGGTTTTTTGATAATATTAAGAAATTGTTAATTTAGTTAGATGTGAGAATGTGATTATGGCTATGTAAGAAAATGCTCTTATTTTTGAGAGACATGTTTAAATATTCAGGAATAAAATAAATCAATTTCTAGTTTGGATGGTTCTGTGGATACTGAGTAAACTATATTCTTTCTTATAAATTTGAAATTTTCCATAATGAAAAGTTAAAAGAAAACATACCTATATTACACTGATTTAAAGAGAAAAACTGATCACACAGTAGAAAAGAGATTTCAAAAATGAATGCCCACAGTGAAAACACAAATGAGGAACAAAAGAAATGCAGTGATAAAGAAAACTGTAATTATTCATTCAATGAACATTTGTTGAATGCATACTATGTGCCAAGTACTATGCACGCAGAGGTCAACAAGAAACATGGTCCTGCTTAAATCTAATACAGGAAAGAGATGCAGCGAAACAAAATAAACAGAAATAAATACAAACAGAAGAAAAATATATAAACATGTAAATTTTTAGAAACAATCATTTTTTATCTCCATAAGGGAGTTCCTCAGGGTTCTGTCCTGGGCCTTCTCTATTCTGCCCCTTAGTCTCAAATAGCACAATTTAAACCTAACATTGCTCCCCACTTTTATAACAGTATGTCAATAAGGGAGTTCCTCAAGGTTCTGTCCTGGGCCTTCTCTACTCTGCCCCTTAGTCTCAAATAGCACAATTTAAACCTAACATTGCTCCCCACTTTTATAACCGTATGTTAAGTTGCCAACAGACTTCTACAATGTTTCACTTCACAGAGATCAAATCTCCAACTATACTCTTTTTTTTTTTTTTTAGATTGTCAGACTTTTTTTTCTGGCATATTATGCTTCATTATTTCAAGAAAGGTAAAAACACAACTGAAATGCAAAAAAAGATTTGTGCAGTGTATGGAGAAGATGCTGTGAGTGATGGAACATGTCAAAAGTGGTTTGCGAAGTTTTTGTGTTTTTTTAATTGTTGTTCAATTATAGTTGTCAATTAAATGTGGGAGGTGGAGGTGGGGAGAGAATGGAGACAACTGTAATCGAACTCCTATTTTCTTTCCCCCAAACTCTGGTCCTCCTTTAATCCCTCTAGGTAAAGCTGCCCAAGAATCAGTGACTCTTCTCTCTCCCCCAAGTCTGATATACCACAAAGTCCTTTTGATTTTACCTCACAGAAACTTCTTAAATAAATCTGCCCGCTCCTCTCCAGCCTCCCTACTCTTAACCCAGTTCACTTACCTGGATAATTGTAAGGGCTGTCTATGTGGTCCTCCTGACTTACTTCTTACATTCTACACACCTAGGCCAAAATAATCTCTCTAGACCAAAAATCTGATGTCATATTATTCTTAGGATAGAGCCCAATCTTCTTAAATGGCCTCTAAGGCCCAGCATTATGTGGCCCCTGCTTATGTTTCCAGTCTCGCTGTGACCACTGCTGTCCAATCCACATTGGGCTTCCTTCTTTCTTCAGATTTGCTATGTTCTTCCCTGCCTTGAGCCTTCATACCTGCTCGCCCTCCGGCACTCCCACATCAATTTCCCTGGCTAACTCCAGGGAAACTCCAGGGATAAGCTAACTTGTCAACTTAGACAGCATCTCAGACCTTCTGAAGGCCTCTCCTCTGAGCTACCACTGCAACTCACAGGGCCCTATCGCTGCACCTATCACAGAGCCCTGCACTCATCTACACCCCATCAACTGACTAACTCCCCGAGGGCAAGGTCTCCATCTGTTCAGAGTGCTGTGAACATCAAAGGCCTTGATGTTACGTCTATCAACAATGGCTACTAAACTGACCTTTACCTTCGTATGACTCATCTTCAGTTGGATTCCAAATTTCATATTCTTTTTTTCAAACCAAAAAGTCATGACATCTTATTCTGTGGGAAGATTATTTAACCTTTAAGACACAGAAAGCTGTTGGAATTTCTTACAAATGTCATTTTATTTTCACTTCAAATATGAAACATATAAAAAGTCCCCGTTTTGAAAGCAGAGTAGTCACAATCCTATTTCTCCTTTCCCCGTTACTCCAATTTCCTTGACCTTTCAAACAGTGTACTAATGAGCTCACTATAAGGAAAACACCTTTCCAGATACAGTATAAGGATATTTCATGCAGAAATGCCACTATTTTTTAAGACTGGTAACTTAACAAATCATTCTTCTACCTAATGTAAACAGGTAGCATTCAATATTATCCTGTTTTCATTAAGCAATAATATTTCTAAATTACTCTTGCCAAACACTGAAGCATATTTCCTTTGAGCATCACCCAAATATTAGTCCTGAAATAAAACTGGACTGTAAAAGTAATTCTCCCAGCTAAATAATCCTAGTTTTTAAAAAGTTAACTGAATTAAAAACAACAATTAAAACTATCTGAGAAGCAGAGTGTCCCAACATTTCTCAATAACATTCAACTATAACCAAATACGTCATGATCAGAGTTGCCAGACAAAACACAAGAAGCCTAGTTCAAATCTGAATTTCAGACAGACAATAATTTTAGTATAAGTATGTCCCAAATATTGTATTTTTATTTGCTAAATCTGGCAACCACAGTTATACTAAAATAATGTATCACAGATACTAAAATCTTTGTTTTCATTATAAAAGTTACTTAAATTTAGAAAATCAAGAAAGCAAAACAATTTCCATAATCCTATTACACTAATCCAATCAGCATTTCAGTACACTCTTCAGAATTTTCCTTATGTACTTTAAATGGTTATATTCACCTTTCCTTAAATATAGGCATATTTATGCTAATACAGTCTTTGTAACTATTTTCATGTTACAAAATGGTTCTCAGAATAGATGTATGTATAACTTAAAATCTCCTATTGTGGGCAATTCAAGTAGCTTCCAATATACTGCTACAATAAATAATAGGCTCTGAATATTCTCCTGCATACACCTGTTTTTTATCTTTTCCTTTTTTTTCTGTAGTTATTTCTTTAGGATAGTCTCAGAAGTGAAATTACTAAATCAAAGGTTTGTTAAAAGGTTATGAACAGTCTAACAATTCAAGATATATACTGCCAAATTACAATTCACTAGCAATATTTATATATGCCTGCCTTGCTAAAATCTAACCAGTATTACATATTATTATTTTCAAAAAATTTGAAATAGGTATAAAAATGTATTTCATTTTGCTTTAAAACTATTTCTTTGAATACTGATGAGATCTCACATTCTTCTATGAGTTGCTTACAGGCTATATTTCCTCTGCTACCAACTGTCTGCTTATTTCCTTTCCCCATTCAAAAATGTTTTCAGGGGGCCAAATTTACAGTGACAAAAGATGATTTGACTTTGGTGGTGGGCACACAATGCAATATACAGACCATGAAGCATAGAAGTGAGCAGTTGAAACCTATATGGTCCTATCAGCCAATGTCACCCCAACAGATTTAATTTTAAAGAAAAAAATGTTTTTGTTCATTACAATAATGAAGTTTCTCAAGTAAAGAAAGAGCCAACTGTCTAAAATTCTAGTCACATGGGTCAAACAAAAAACCATACTTTATATCTACAATCCCCACTGCCTTTCAGAAATTACTACAAACATTACTTTTTATATAAACTCTCATTTAATTTATATGAATATTACCTCATTTTATTTCATGTAAATCATTATACTCATAATTAAAAATAATTAAGAAGTTGATATGATTCAATTTCCTGACATTTAGAGTAAATGCCAAAAAGATCAATTCAATCTAATACCTGGATATGTCAAAGAAATTTATCTTATTTAATTTGGTCATCAGAACAGAAATCCAGTTACAGATCTAATCTCTTTAATAATCCAGATACACTAAGAAACCTGATTCTGTAATCAAAGTTGACTCTCCAATGATGTCAGTAATTCTGCAAATAGAAATAGGCATGACTGGTTTCCAGAGAAGACAGAGTAAGAAACTAATTAAGTAGCTGAGCACATATTCATCACCATCATTTGAACAGAATTCAAAGCTCACATTGAGCTAACAGAGGCCTTTAAATGACACAGAGTTTCAAGATAACCTAATTCAATCTCTTTTGTCTTCCATCCCCTCACCCATTCTGCAAAGGAAGAAACCAAGGGATAATAACGTGAAATAACTTTTTTATTTATTTTTTATTATTTTTAATTACTTTATTGTTCTTCAATTACAATTGTCTGCATTTTCTCTCCTCCCCTCCTCCCCACCCCACCCAACCCCGCCTCCATCCCTTGCTTTCACCACTCCCCCTTGGTTTTGACCATGTGTCCTTTGTAGTACCTGAAAACCCTTCTCTCCACAATCCCCTCTCCTCTCCCCTCTGGCTACTGTTAGATTGTTCTTAATTTCAATGTCTCTGGTTATATTTTGCTTGCTTTTTTCTTTTGTTGCTTACACAATTTACAATAGCCAAGTGCTGGAAGCAACCCAAGTGCCCATCAGCAAATGAGTGGATCAAGAAACTATGGTACATTTACACAATGGAGTTCTACGTAGCAGAGAGAAAAAAGGAGCTTATATCCTTTGCAATAGCATGGATAGAACTGGAGAGTATTATGCTAAGCGAAATAAGCCAGGCAGTGAGGAACAAATACCATATGATCTCACCTTTAAAGTGAAATAATTTTTTTCAAGAAAGACTTAAAACAAATTAGGGGCAATAATTTCTGCTTCATTCTGTAATCAACATAGTTTTGAGTGCTTTAATCAAAGCACTAGAGGTAACAAAAGTGAAGAAAGAGTCAATTCCTTGCTCTCGAGCTTACAAGCACCTGGGAGAGAGGAAAGGAGGGAAGGAAGGAGGGAGCGAAGGAGGGAGGAAAGAAGGGTGGGAGGGAGGAAGAGAGAGAAGAAAGAAGTGAGGAAGGAAGCAAACAAGCAAGCAATGTGGCAGAGTAAGCCTAGAGGAAGGATTAACACGTAAACTCGGCAGTCCCTGGGAATTGACGGTGAACTTTCCCTTTAGGTGGAGACAATGGACTTTTCGTTTAGACAGCATCAGTCCTTGGGGACTGACAGAGAATTTTTCATTTGGGCAACATCAGTGCGTGGGACCGGCAGTATCAAGGTTAAAAAACAAATGTTGTCATTTTAATGAAGTTTCGCATTGGCTGCACCATTGTGCGCCTGTTTATACTCTAACTCAACACCCGTCAAGTGGTTGCTGGCCCGCTGCTTGAACGGAAAGCCCAGCAAAATCGGCTCCATGCTTAACGTGTTAAGGGACCACTTCAGACTGGATGGCTTGGAAAAGATTCAGAGAAAATGAAGAAAGCTGAGATCTGAAGAACGAGTCAGCAACAGGAAAATCTAAGCAAAAAGCGGTATGATTAGAAATTCTTATATATAAAAGTATTAGTCAAGCTACAGCTTTAATACTTATTTAAAAGATATTACAAACAAATTTAATGTTAAATATGGCAATAGATTTTTTCCAAGTGGTACACAAATTAAGATAAAATGCTGTCACAGGAAAATATCTAAATCATGATGATTTAACTTAATCTACTTCGGAATGATATATAGAATAATTAACCAACTTTTCAATGAATCACATTGAAAAGTATCAAAGTAAAGACACTTTAAGATTTATAGATAATTTTTTAAATCCTTAGAAGTTATTAGTGAAGGAATTAGGACAAGATAATTCTAATGTTTTCAAATAAGATGGAAGATTAACATTAGTCAAGCCTTCAGTTTCCAACTATTCTATTAATTTTTCACACCAGCATATATAATAGCCTAAGATTTTTTTCCAGCAAAACTATTCATCTTTAAACAAATGATACTAGGGATATTGGGCTCAGAGACTAAGTTTGTTTCAGTCAAGAATTCTGTTCTTTTTAAAAATCAGTTATTTTTAACACATGCACATATTACTTTCCCTACTACAGTCAAGTTCCTGAAAGACATGGCTGATGTCTTAGACATCTTTATATCCCTCCACAGCACCTAGCACAGTGCCTTCAAAACAGCAGACATGTGATAAAATGGCAGATCCCACCAGCAGGAGCAGCAATATAGATCTCAACAGCTTGTGGCATTAAAGGGAAAAAGAAAGGGGAAAAATTTACTTCACTCCTAGAAATGTCTTAACACATTATCAAAATTCAACAGTCCATAAGCCTTGAATGAACTGGACTCAGTTCAATGAAAAAAATTATTCTCTAATCAAGTAAGTAGTTTAGCATTGTAATAACTAAAAAAAAAAAAAAATACCACCCGTCTGGTTTATCAGGTTGTAAGCCAGCACGCAGATGTGACGCCACATCTGACCCAATCTGGTTGCACCTGCAAGCCTTCACAGAGAGCCACAGGCCCTCCTCATCCACGCCTTGCATTTGAGGTTGAGAGCATTCGTCCTCTGCCATCGTCCCCCACGTCATCCAGTTCTCCCCCGCCCTATTTCTTGGTTTGCTGCTGTCAATTAAAGTCACTAATAAATAAGAAATACTGAGTATTCTGGCTTGGTAACAGAGCTGAGAATACCGACCATGTATGAAGCACCTTCTATGTCCCACACACCCGTTTTATTTCTTAAGTTTCAGTCATGAGGCATTATTACTTTCATTTTACAGACATATATAAACCCAGAAGTGAGATTACTTACCTAAGGTCACAGAGCTAGTAAGTCTGTCAGATCTAAGGTCCTTTCCTCCCCAAGAAGTAGATCAATAGCAATCCCATCACAAAAGGCCAAGATCATGGCAATAAGAAGCACAGCCACGAACACAAGTGAATAGGGCCAGAAAGCAGCAAGCCCAAGAAAGGAAACTACAGTCTTCCCACCTAGCACTCGAAACCAATGCCATCACAACATGTATAAAAGGCTGGAGAAAGTTTTTCAGGCTGGTCATCTAATTTGCAGAACAAATAATTTGCTGCCATCTTGCTCAAAGACTGCATTTTTATATACTAGTTATTATTCATTTTAAGAGATTTCATTTAATAAGGTTATTGATAGAGAGACAGATCTAATTCGGTTCTAACACAGTTTTCACATTCACTTAAAAAGTATGACTGAGCCGTGGCTGGTGTAGCTCAGTGGACTGAGCACCAGCCTGTGAACCCAGAGGTCGCAGGTTTGATTCCCAGTCAGGGCACATGCCTGGGTTGTGGGCCAGGTCCCCAACTGGGGGCGTGCAAGAAACAGCCCATCAATGGATCTCTCACACATTGCTGTGAATTAAATCAACTATACAAAGAGGCCTAAATTATAACACTCCATACAATAAAAATGACCTTTCATACCCATACTAATATTAATTTTCTCCTGAAAATACACACTCAGGAAATCTAAATTTAAGGGAAAGTCATAAGAAAAGTATTAAGAACAAGCATGTGACAACCTACTATTTTAAGCTGTTTTACCCACCATACTCTCAGAAGCATCTTTATCTATTGGGGGGAGAAAAAGCGAAAATATGTAACCACATTTTTCCCACATTTGTGCAATCTACATGCAAAAAAAAAACAACAATTAATGGTGCCTGTTGATAATCCCAACTAAAATGATATTTTGGGTCTATCAACCGATTCTGAGGGTTTTTTTTTTAAAGCTTTTTTGGGTTTTTTTAAAGATTTTCTTTATTTTTAGAGAGAGGGGAAGGGAGGGAGAAAGAGAGGGAGAGAAACATCAATGTGTGGTTGCTTCTCACATGGCCCTCACTGGGGACCTGGCCTGCAACCCAGGCATGTGCCCTGACTGGGAATCGAACCGGGACCCTTTGGTTCCTAGCCCGTGCTCAATCCACTGAGCTACACCAGCCAGGGCCTATTCTGAGGTATTGGAATAGGAGAAAAGTCACCTATTACAAAAACTCATACATTCTTAATGTTAGAAGGATCTTAGAGATCACCTAATGTTATTTACATATACTTCTCATTGTAGAAAGAATTCCGGTTGCTAGAAATCATTCAATCCACTTTTAATCAGTAGATTGCTACCTTTCTGCTTTCCTTTGCCCTTCACTCACGGATCCTCTGGACCCACACAAAATGTGTCTTCTACTTTGCAAATGGTAGCCTTTCAAAGAGTTATTTGTTTGATGCATTTTATGTCATTAATGATTACAAAGTAATATATGTGCTTATCTACTTCAAAGATTCCTTTGGCTTCTCAAAAATTATCCAGTAAGCCCTGACTGGTGTTGCTCAGTTGGTTGGGCATCATCCCACAAAGTGAAAGGTTGACAGTTCGATTTTGGTTAGGGTTTGAATACCAGTCAGGGCTCAGAAGAGAGGCAACGGATCGATGCTTCTCTCTCACTTCAATGTTTCCATCTCTTTCTCCCTCCCTTCCCTTGTCTCTAAAAATAAAATTAAAAGAAAATAAACTATCCAGTAAAATGAAAACACCAGGCACATTTATAGGTGTTCTTTTGTAAACCTTACCTTTTTTTATCCTCATAACCAACCTATGAAACAGGCAAGGCAAGTGTCACCATCCCCATGTAAAGAATCACGAATATAGAGTAGGAGCTGGGAGTCACTATAGGCAGATTTAGGAGCAAAAGAGACCTGCCTCTTAAGAGCTACGTGATATTAAGCAACTGACTGGACTCTTCAAGCCCATCTCCTCATCTGTAGACTGGAGACATTACAGTGGCACCTACCTCATGCAGTTACTGTGAAGACTGACTGGGTAACGCACATTATCTGACAACTAACCCATATAAATGCTCAGTGAATGTTAGTTGTTTTTTGTTATTATTCAAAAAGAAAAAACTGTGGCAAGTCCCTTATTCTCTCTGAATCTCATAGCAGCAGTAGGTCAAGAAGTAAGGTCTTCAATTCTACCTACATTGTCTTCCACAAAACCAAAAATGTTTCCAGTTATTTGCAGCCTCGTGACTATTTTTCTTCCCACGTGTCTCGCCCCCAATCACCCTTTAGCCAATCAAAGTTTCTAAAATTTACTACTGTCATCCTCTTTCAAATGAAATTCTCAAAAGTGCAAAACTGCTAAAGCTCTTCTTTAGAAAGGTGAATTCTCCATGAAATGTAATAAGCTTCCATGCTTCACATGCAAACATGAGACTTATGAGCAAAATAGGAAATACCATTAATTACTAAACAAACTGGCTTCCTAACCTACTGTTACCAGATTATCTTTTGAAAACTTTCTGATATCTTCAAATGGTAGAGATTGCTATTTTTATTGTTTGTGAAACCAAGTGCAACAGGAGAAACCTGTTTCATCTATCAAAATTGACAATGTTGACAAGAAATATAAAATTCAGGCCAGAATTTAAAAAACCAAAAAAAAAAAAAAAAAGACCCTAGAGGCCAAGACTCGTTAAGCTGCATAACCCTTGCATAAAAACGTTACAGGTTTACTAGTCTTGGCAAACAAGTGGTCCTAGGGTCTGAACTGTAACACCTGATTCCACTTTCCCATTAACTACCAGGAATCTTGCGTTAGTGTTAGAGTTGATTCTAGATGACTGAGGGGGAAATGGATGGAGGAAAGAAGATATTAACTAACTTACAATTCAGTACCGACCTGATAGACAGTAATACATCTGTGTAACACAAAAAGACTAGAACAAAGGCAAATCAAAACGTTAGTCCAAACACGGCTATTAACAGCAGGTCAAATATGAGACAAAGATTTAAAATGAAAGAATACAGTCAAGACAAAAGAGGTTTGTGGAAACAATAAGTGAATGAGATGATGGCAAATAGCTACTGAAATAAAATTACTGTAAAACAACCTAATAAACCACATTGTTGGCAATATGCATAAACCCCCTTTAATGGTTGACTTTTCACTAAAGTATAATCTATTCAAAGTGTCATACCAAGATAAATTTACTACAGAGAAACAGACTATTCAAGGAAATACTTAATTACCACTTTAATAACCATTTGCATTTACATAATGCTCTTAGCGGAGGGCCTCAAAATGACAAATACATCTTGAAGCATGGAATAAATACTCTATATGGCTTATCAAAACTAGTGTTCCATTCCTGGCTGGTGTAGCTTAGTGGATTGAGCGCGGGCTGGGAACCAAAGGGTCCCGGTTCGATTCCCAGTCAGGGCACATGCCTGGGTTGTGGCCCCCAGGTCCCCAGTGAGGGCCATGTGAGAGGCAACCATACATTGCTGTTTCTCTCCCTCTCTTTCTCCCTCCCTTCCCCCCCTCTAAAAGTAAATAAATAAAATCTTTAAAAAAAAAAAAAAAAAAACTAGTGTTCCATGTCTCTTAAAACTTAAAAATTGAAAACCATGGTTTTATATTTTTCTTATAGTGTTCGTTATTTGCATCCTCTGTAGTAAAAGTCTGATTTTAAAGTCCTCCGATTTTGATTACTGCTAATAATGAGGGCAGAATATGAGAGTATTATGTGGGGTAGGGGAAAGCCTGAGAAGTCCTTCCCTGGTACATGAATAAACTCTGCACTTGCCTTTTAATGTGTACCCCTTTCTTGTAAATTTGGCATACAAAACAAAATCCCTTTGCGTTTGCATCACTTACATATCTGTGACTAATTCACATGATAGCCTCCACAGAGCTAGACACTTTTTTTAAGACATTTGCCAGGTAAACTATATTTTCACCAAAATTCCAACAATTAACGGGTAGGGTGTCTGCATGTGTGCATACAAATATACACATGTGTGTATGTGTGTATCTTCAGAAAATGTATGCACAGTTTAAGTTGCGGACATCAACATCACATTTGGTACCACAAAAAAAAAAGATGGCAGAAAATTTGGAAAGATTCTAATAAACTCAATTTGTAAAGCCTAACACATCTCCAAACACACACACACACAATAAATTTTTTTTAAACAGACCTCTGTGCTGACATGATTAACTAGTCCATTCAACTGGTGTAAGGTATCAGGAAGGCTGCATCTGAACCTTTATCATGCTACTCGGGCCATGCTATCTTGTGGGGCAGTTCCCATGAAACTGCTAAAACCTCCTAAAGTGACAGGACAATATATATGTTGATACTTTACATACCAGCAGCTTAAATAAATGAACACGGTATGGCCAAGTCACAATTCATGCATATTTTGGAACCAAAGCTCATCTGAAAATTCTTTGCCAACCATCCAGAAGTCACCCAGTTTGGGGTTTTTTTTACAACCAAGTAGCTATTTATTATAGCAACTTTATTACCAAGATTACTGAAATTTTCCACACACTTTCAACAGTTTCTGTATGTGTTGTTACCTGGGCAACAGTCTAAAAGGGCTTTTACCTTTACAGAACTAGTGGGTCAAAGAGAAGTAAAGCTTCTTCAATCTGACTGTGCATCATTTTCATTAGAAGCAGTAAGTATGAAATCATCGCCAGATAGAAAACCATGAGAACTGCCACCAGTGCATCAATTTGATTAACAGACACAAATTATTGTCATTTATCTTCATTTCTAGGCACCTAATGCCACTGTGGAACAAGGCAAGCTCCACCCAGGACTTCAGAACATCCTCAGTCATACAGGCCATCACACACATAAATGCTGAAATCCAAGTAACTTTTTTGAGGAAAAAATCTATCAACCCTCACAGCTGGCTGTGGTGTGAAATCCCCAGCCTTGCTGCTCTAAATCTGAAAGCTCGTCGGCTCAGCTGTGGATCTGTCTAAACTGCCTTTCTGCCTGAACCAGACCTGCCTCCAAAAATCAAGACACAATCACTGAGAAATCACGCTTTAGAGGGTGCTTTGAAAAGACTTTCAAAACTGCTTCCTGCTCTTCTATAGCCAATTTGAGGCTATTTTGGCAAGACAAAAAATAATGGCATCTCCTTACAGAGAAAATATTTTCCCCTTTGCAATAGTTTTAGGATTGGTAAGCTTAAGGTTGTTTTCCTAACACATACTTTTCCCTTCAGCTTTTACTCTAAGGATAGATGCCGAAGTGCCCTTTGGGTCATATTCTACCCAGGAGCACAGCCTATACATTTATTTAATGTTAAGAAGTACTGGGTGACTCCAGAAACAGAAATGAGAGAGAAACTGAAAAGCAGAAAGGAAAACTGGCATTCAAGGCTCTTCACCATCTGCTGCTGACTCTTTCTTGCCTAGCTTTTTCCCTCTATGCCTCTGATGGCTCTGGCCCAGAAAGGCCTTTCCCTCTATGTTTGTCTCGTTTCAACATGTCCAAATCCTACTCATTCTCCAAAGCATGGCTTGAAAGTCACTTTTTGCCTTATCCTTCACCTATAAGTAATCTCTCCCTCCTCTCCCTAAATTCTTGTAGTACCTTATCAATATCTCTTTACCACATATTACTTTCTCCCTTACATTTTCTTTGCTTCCATATTTAATCCCCCACATGAGCACAGTGTCCTCAAGGTCAAAGTTCATGCCTCATGAATCTCTACTCCAACAGCTTAACACAAAGTCTTGCACATGTGAGACCATCCAACTGAGCTACGTGAACCGCTTGGGTTAAGAGAGAAGTCCAGTAAAACAACTCCAGATTAGGAGTCCAGAGACCTGGCTTTGCTAATAACTAGCTACGTGACCTTGAACTTCAGTATTTTAGTATGTACACCTGCAAAGTGAAAAGGTGGACTAAACCACTGTAAGCTGTTACATTAGCAGGCCATAAAACCAATTTGGAGGTCAAAACCCAGCTTTTTAAAAAAATAAAATGAAACAGAAAATATCAAAGTGTGCTGTAGGCAGTGTAGTGCTCTAAGTGTTTAACACTGGCTATCCAGAGAGGGGAAATCCCTGAATAGTACCACTTGCTGATCCGCCTGGTGTGAATACTGCCACTAAGGCCGATTTCAAGCCACCACCATGATGTCACTGCACATGGAGCTCAGTGAGAAGAGAAATGCATACATTTGTCTTGCAAACCAGTATGATGAGCCAGCTCTAGCAAGGTCCTGAAAAGATTAAATATTGTTTTGCCAAACTTTTTCTTTAAACTTCATGGGCCTGTGTTGAATCAGGGTATATGTATCTCTTATTGTTTAAGTCACAGTCGAAACAATTTAATAACTATTCAGCTAAACAACCACCTAGTCTCTTCCATGGGTACTACACAATGCAATAAATCTTACTCTTGGTTACATATGTAGTCTCTTCACCACCACAATTTGTATTCCTCTGCAAAAATGACAGTACCAAATGCCTACTGGTATCACCGGAGGTAAATTACAGGGAGTAGCAATCTGGCTTAGGAAGTATCAGCAAAGCACCAAGGTTCTCAGCCTTCATTCAGCCCCATACACCTGAGAGATACGACATATTCCCACAAGTAGCAATGGCTCATTTAGCAAAGGGTTGGGAGAAGCGGAGAAAAGGAAGAAGCAATCTACAGTGTGGAAAAAATCCAAGTATTGTGATATTTGTACCATGACCCCACCCCCTGAGAACCTGGGTATAGAGAACACCAGCACTGTAAAACAGTAAACTTCCACACCTGACAGCTCCCAGCCGAACTCCCCAGCAAACGCTTGCGCCCCTCCTCGAGACTCCAACACTGAGAATCCCCTACTGGAATCAAGTGTTTGCCATGGACTAGAGACACGCAGTACTTCCTGAATTTAGAATAGGCAAGGGGAAAAACACCACCGCAAACAGTTGTTCGACTTCACTTTCCGGGAAAAATCAGGTTTTTACTCAAATAAATACTTTCTTATTTTCATCTTATTTAAGCTTACTAAACTGGAAAAAGAGAGGGGAAGTTTCTTGAATATATTTTTGGCTGTACTATGTCTATCACAACAACACAATCTGTAACCAGATTTTCCATGAGTGTTTATAAAGAATTGTGTTTTCTATTTTTAAGGCTATTTAGAAAACAAGAAGATGCAGGATTTCAAATATACTGATAATCTTAGCCCAAATCTAACTCCAAATCAACTGAATATATGCCTAGAAGTTTCCCAGAAAAATCCCCAAAAATTACACCAAAAATTCCCCAAAAAATGTCAAAGAGGAGTCAGCATGAGCACAAACTTGCTATAATCAAACAATTTTGACATCCCACCTGCCACATGAGTACAAAAGGAAAGTAAATGAAGTATGAGAAGGAGAATGCTGAGATACGATTTCTGCTTAATTGCATTAACTCTTTCTCATTAGGGTCCACTGACCACAAAGTGAAAACTGTTCCCCGCTCTGAAAAGCCAAAAGTTAAATCAAGTCCCCATGCTCAAAATATTAAACCTCTCCTCAAAAATTGAGTATGTTTTACCACGACTCAAGCTTGAGTCCATACTTTTTCTGCCTCCATTCTCCATGGGGGCAAATGCTCATAAAAATGTAAGAATTCTGAGCTGTCTTTGCAGCACCAGGGCCTGGATCAGCCTCGGGCTGCTAGTCACCCTCAGACCCAGAACCTGACGCATTTGTATAAGGAATGAGCTATACACATGTAGCAATTCATTAAAACTTGCGGGAGACAGTAGAAAAGCGCTGAGCCTCGGAACCCCATAGGCTACAATATCTACTTCATTCTCCAAACACCGTCTCTCCAGCCATAATCATTCCCACAACACTTTGAGACACTGGTAGGCTAAAATGCTGGCCCTCAATACAAGAAATTTTTGCTTTACTCTCTTCAAAATTAATCTCTAGAAGCCTGGCTGTCTCCCACTCATACTATTTTTACTTGACACAACCGAATTCCTTCTTTTGACTACTCCAAAAGAATGGACAAGAGGACTTTCAGCTCTAATGCTGTTTCATCTGAGTTCAAATATACAGTAATTAAACGAGTTCGGATACGCGTTAAGGCGAAAAAAATTTAACTACAAGTTTTCAGAAGTCATAAATTTAGAATCAGTGAGCTGATAAACGTGCAAACTGCTGTTTCATATGCCTAATAAAATTCTGTCATTCAAATAAAGAAACATCATAATAACTTCTAGAGTGAAAATTATATGAATCATGAAACAAGCAGCAAAGGAATAAAAATGTTCAGACGATCGCAGTTATAATACATGAAAATTGGCATCAAATAACTCAGACGCCCCCAAAACATCATAAATTTACAGTCCCGTGTTTTTAAGTTGGTTGGTATATTCACTGCATGTCCGAAGAGTGCTGGGACCCACTACCTGTTTCCAGCTTCCTAGAACACAAAGTAGGCTGTGCAGTATGCTCACTCACAGCCACTGCCAGCTGCATCCAATTCTCCCCCTCGGGCTCATTTCTAGATCATGTAAGAGCACATTTTTGAACTGATTTAATGCAGACACCAGTCTAACTCAGAGTCTCAACCCACTCCCCGAGCAGGTGAGCGTTCAATACAATGTATCCGTGAAATTCGTCGTGTCTTCCTCCTTGGCAATTTCATCCTCGGTTTCGCGGGGGTCCCTCGGTCGAGAAACGGACGCACAGGCCAGTTCTCCAGGGCTAGCCGCTCGCGGGCCAACACTTTCCACGGGCCAAACCCACTGCCCATCTGACCACAGGCAAACTTCGAGTCTGTATCATCCGATGTCACAGCACGGGGCAGCTGCAGACAGGCAGCAGGAACCCAACAGAAACACGAGCACGAGAAAAGTCAGAAAGTTTTCACGAGGTTGTGTTTTCAGAACTGGAACAAGCAACCCCGTCCCTCCCACCACGTACGAGACAATGTAACATGCCCTGGAACTGCAGGCCCGGACGTCAGTTTGCACACACTCCGCGCTGACATCTGTCAAGCAAGCGAAGTTCTCCCTGCCACTGCTGAGCAGGAGGTCGGCGGCTCCCTCCACGTTCACGAAGCCCTCCGTTCCGCCACCGACCACCCGCATTAGGGGGCGTTTTCGGAGATAAGCCTACGCGAGAGGCACCAGGGGCTCACGCCGGGGCCCGGGCCCCTCCGCCCGCGGACGCCCCGCCGCCCGGCCCCGCGCCGCCGGCGACCCGTGCGAAGCGCCAGCCCGCCTCAGAAACTTTGACTCAGCCCCCGGGACTCCGCGCCCACAGCCTGGACGGCGCTGCCGCGGCCGCGAGGTCGGCTTCGAACGGGGCATTCCTTGCAGGTAGGGATCTGCCCGGGACGCAGCCCAGCCCAGGCTGCAAAACCACAAGCATCCACCGCCGGAGCCGGGCGAAGTGCGGGGCGGGGACGCGGGCAGTGCGAGGGCGAGACCCGTCCGGAACGGAACGCCGAGTGCCGGCGAGCGCACACCCTAACCCCCCGGCGCGGGGGCGCCGGGGCTGCGACCCCGGCAGCGGCCACGGCGCGGGCGGCGGCGATGTCAGGAGGGCACCGCTCGGGCCGAGCGCCCCAGGCGCCACCCCGCCCCCAGGTGAGGGGCGCCGACCCCGCCGCCGCCCGGGCCGCGAGGGGCAGCCACCCGGGAGAAGGTCGGGGTCGGGGCGGCAATCGACAGCCCCGAGCGCGCCCCGTGCCCTCCGCCCGCGGTCCTCTCACGCCGCGTCCCGGCCCGGCCCCCTCAGCGACCCTCCTCCCCCGGCTCGGCGCCCGCGCCGACACCCCCGCCCGGCCCGCCGCTCCCGGCCGCCCGCCCGCCGGCCCCAGCAGGCCGCCCTCGCCTCACCTCCTCACGTCTCCGCGGGCAGGGCCGCAACAACTCCGCCAGGCGCCCGCGTCTCGGCCGCCGCCGGCGCTCTGCGGCCGGGCCGGTCCCGTTCACTCCGCGGCCGCCAGAGCCCCGGCCGGGCGGAGGGAGCGGGCGGAGGGAGCGGAGAGGGAGGGGAGGAGGGCGCTGGCAGGAAGAGGCGAGGGAGGGGCGGGCCGAGGGGCGAGGCGCGGGCGGAGGGGGAGGTGCGTCGGGGGCGCGCACGTCAGGGCCCCTCGGCGCGCGTGCGCGCCCCTGAGGGCGGCGGCGCGCACGGCCGGGCCTGGCCGCGGTTGGGCTGGGGCCGGGAATTGAGGACCCGCAAAGCCTGGGATGTTGGCGTAGGGACCCGGAGACGGGACTTGGGGGCGATTGTTTTCTTTCTTACAAACCTGGTGTCCCTTCTTTCATTAATGCTCTGTCTTCCTCAGGGACGTCATCTTAAAGACTGCCAACTCTTTTCTGTGCCTCTTTCACGGTGTCGTGGGCTCGTGAAACGCTCCCTTGGTGGGTTCGGCGGGGCTCGGGGGAGATTGAAGAGGGAACAAATCTGCGCGGGTGAACAGGAGAGCGCTCGGCACTGCTTGGTATGTATAAAAAGAAAAGATGCCCTCATTTACACCTCCTTATCCTTTGGGGCAATAAATTGAGGCGTACAAAGTAGGTAGAGATTAAATAAACCAACTCTTTCCCTCTGCAAATACTGTACTGATTGATCCTTGAACTGTGTGGACTTCCTCCTTCTTAGGTACTGCAGCCAGAAAGGACCTGTAAATTTTCCCGATTTCCTTAGCACTTTGTTTCTGTAACTTTGTGGCGCCTCATACGCAACCTCATCTGGGTAAATCCTTGCAATATTTTATCCTCCTAGAGGATCCTCGAGAACCTTCTTCATTCATTTTTGTATCTTCCCCAAAGTCTAGCACAGTGCAGGACTCATAGGAAGGACTCCATAAATGTTACTGCAGGAACAAGTGAATACAGTGCAGCAAGATTTAATTAAGTATGTGTCTAATGATTGAAGCTCTACAGTGACTCCTGTAGTTTAAAATTCTCCCTTCTGTCCCACTTCAATCCCCCTGCACTCATTTGCCCACCTACATGCAAAAGCTACCCTGAGAAATAAACGTTTGTCCACAGACCCTCTCTCTCAAGTTCTTCTTCCTAATTTAAATGTCTACAGGACGGATGGAGTGTGGTAACTACCTTGGGTCCTTGATTAACCTCTGTATCTCAAGGATATACCTAGCTCTGGGCCTAACTCAAATGCTGGCAGTTTGATATTTAGTGAAGTTAGGGTTAGAATAACTGAAGTCCCCCATTGACTTCCCGAGGCAGTATCTATTAATCAGCCAACAAGTCGGTACTGAGCCTCTACTGAATAAAGTGCTGGTAAAGTTACACTGGGCACCATGAGGAAGTCTGCAGATGAGAAAGCTGTAGTTTCTGCTTTCTGATATCTTCCAGCTGGAGAGAAGCTTTTTGACAAAAAGGGCAACACTGTGCTGATTAGCTGCACTCAGTAAAACACTTAGACAAAATAAAATAAATCTTTTAAATGGTGAGTCCAAAATAAATGGTGTTCCACAAATTCAGGTCCTCGTGTCTCTGAAAGCAATAATAATGGCCACCATTAGCTGTTTAATTCTTCCATTAAAGTGGAGCATAACATCTAAGTCACTATTAAAGGATCAACCCATGTGCCAGCTTGTTACAAGGAAAAGAAAAACTCTGTCCTATGACCCCATGTCACACCTCTAATCACCAGGGGTCATTTGGTAAAACTGAACTGTTCCTCACAGCAGAACCTAGATAAGCGATGTCACAAGAGAACCTTGATAGCAGCAAGTCACCAGAGAACCGAGATAAGACACAGTGAAGGTGATTTAGTGCAAACTCATCCTCACCGCAAGAAACACAATTCCAAGTACATGCCAGAGAATTAAAAACAGAACATTCTTCATTCAAAGTGCGCTGCTCACTTCTCTCCCCACTATGATGGCTTCCTTTGCATTAAAAACATCCCTGCAGCCCAGGTCCATGAAACGACTGAAGTTCTCACTTTGGGGGAAGGTGTTATGAAATATTCTAGTGTGACTCATACCATGACAGAAACTGGTGGCCTAGGTCCAGATCTAACCCACAAACATCTTTTGTTTAAGCACCTGCAGGGCACTTCTAAAAGTTATGTCAGAAGGTCTTGCGTGCATTCCAAGCTGCTCTTTAAAACACGGAAAATTTGGTGACAGTGGGCTTAACGTTTTCACCTGGTGACAATCGACTATAGGACATGCACTCTCTCCCCACTGTTTCTCTTCCCCAGTATACCATACACTGCCCTGTTTCCCTCATGTAGGTCTACAACTCCTGATTTAATATATCATAAATGTAACAACACTGGGAACAACTTAAACATTGAACAAAAATGGGAGACTGTAAATTATGGTATTTACTGGGTGGAATATTATAATGCTTTTATAAGGGGCATTACTAGTTGACTCCCCAGCACGTGTTTCTATTTCTCCAAATTGTGAAGCAGCTGTTGATGTAAGAACATCCAAACCTGTAAAGAATTTGTATAAGAATTTATTTGAGACAAATTTGCAATAATTGTCAGGAAGTAAGATCACAGGTGCTCCGGAGAATAACAGTTTTACAATTTCTTTAATGCACTTGGAATTAAGGAAGGAATGTAAGAAAGATTTCATGATGGTGGGAGAAAGCAAGGGATTAGATTACAAAATATTCAAGTTTATGTGGCATTTCAAAGGCATGTCAACATGCACAAGATGGGCTTGCTTAAAAACCTGTTGCTAAAGAAGTTACAGGCCTGGGGCATGACTACCCACCATGCCCTGCCCAGTGGGAATTTATGATTAGATCACCACGAGGTTACTTTCCATAAAACCCCATTTTTGTTCACACATCAAATGATTCAAATGGGACTAGGCCTGGCTCTAGCTCCAGGTGTGGGCCCAACTGATGTACGTAGTCAACCTAATCTCGTCCTCACCTGACGCTGAGGATTCAAGGGCAGACACTAAGGCACGTCTAAATTGGTCCATTCAGAAGAAAGACCAGACCCTGTGTTTGTTGGAAGAAATGTGCTCCCCTTCTTGCTCTGGTTGGTGTGATGGGTGGATGTGAGGCCTATAGTTACTGCAGCCACTTTGCCACCCTGAGGAAAGCCAGCCTGAGGATAAAGCTGACACAAGATGGAGGAGCTTAAACACAGCTTGAAGTCCACCCCTTCCTCTAGATTTAGTGAATTCCGCAAGCCAATAAATTTTCTTAGCTATTTAAGAAAGTTTGAAATTGGCTTTTTATTACTTGCAACCAACGCTAAATTTTTCATGTAATGTTACAGAAGAAAAAGCTACAGTTATATTATCTAACTTTTCTAAAAATATGTTTCCGATGGAATGAATAGATAACAACCTACTTGGTAATTTTAGTGGATCTTGAAAGGAACTTGACTACCCCCAAAAATCCTTTCTTGACTAAGTTACCTGAGAATACATTGCTACACCTTTTTTAAAATTTTGAATTAAATCTTGTGCCCTATTTAAATGAACTTTCCCTGAAACAAGTACTTCATGACTCTAGTCAGTATTTTTGTATAAATGAGTTTATTAGATTTTTTTAAAATGGGAAAGATTGGAAAAAAGATACTGGGGATACTGGGAATCAGAGAGAGGAGGGAATCAGAGCAAAGAGGAGCCTACATGGAGAAAGTAAATTTTTCTATTTCACAATTTCATGTAGGGCCAAAATTCAGAGTAATTCGGGCAAATCATACTGAGCCTTAATGATCAGCCGAATCTGTATTACAATCACTCTTTCAAGACTGCATAAGAACAAAATCAAACAATATGTATATAGGGATCAGAAAGTTTCCTAGTAGTAGGAAGATGGCGGCTGCAGCGTTGAACAGGGCTGTGGGCTCCTCAAACTCCAGGCCTTCGGCGGACCTCGGGCACAATCCTACAGGCTTCAGCCAGGCAGGTATGAGCAGCTCAAGGGCAAATGGAACCGTAAAAGCCCCAACCATAGGCAGTGCAGTGAAGAGCTGGGCCATCTCAAGCTGGTTCTGCTGGAGCTCAACTTCCTACCGACCACAGGGACCAAATAGCAGCTCATTCTGGCCCGTGACATACTGGAGATTGGAGCCCAGTGGGGTATCCTACGCAAGGACATCCCCTCCTTCCAGCACTCCATGGCCCAGCTCAAATGCTGCTACTTCGGTTACAGGGAGCAGCTCCCTGAGTCAGCATACATGCACCAGCACGTGGGCCTTAACCTCCTCTTCCTGCTGTCTCAGAACCAGGTGGTTGAGTTCCACACCAAGTGGGAGCGGCTGCCTGCCGAGGACATCCAGACCAACGTATATACATCAAGCGTCCTGTGTCCCTTGTGCAATACCAATGGAAGGCAGCCACAGCAAGGTGTTCCTGGCCAAAGGCAACATCCCTGCCAAGGGCTATACCTTCTTCATTGACAATCTGCTGGACACCATCAGAGATGAGATTGCTGGATGCATCAAGAAGGCCTATGAGAAAATCCTCTTCACTAAAGCCACCTGGATCCTCTCCTTCAACCCACCCAAAAAGATGACAGACTACGCCAAGAAGCGAGGGTGGGCCCTGGGCCTCAACAACTACTACAGCTTTGCCAGCCAGCAGCAGAAGCCAGAAGATACTACCATCCCCTCGACAGAGCTGGCCAAACAGGTCATCCGCACGCCCGGCAGCTGGAGATGATCATCTGAGCCCAGCAGGCACTGGGGTGGGGCAGGGCTTGCATTATTGAAAGCAGTTGTAGTGCAGGGTTTCCTCCAATAAAGTTGGATGGGCATTCTGGGGGGAAAAAAGAAAAGAAAAGAAAGTTTCTTAGCAGGCAGAGCCGTAAGTGTGTCTCTGAAGAAGATTAGCCAATGTCCTACTTTTGTAATTTGATAAGAAATGAAAAGGATGCCTACTAAAACTGTTTTTCCCACCCCTCGTGGCAGGTGTCTGAAATTCATCTCACCACCAGTCCTCTTTGGTTTGGGGCAGTAATCCTCGTTAGTGCGTATCAAAAATCACGTCAGATGTTTATAAAACATGCAGACCTGTATGCTCAACACTCAAGAGATTCGCTAACTCTGGGATGGCATCCAGGACCTGTTTAACTTTTTTATTACAAAAGTGTTTAAGCACATAAAAAGTAGAGAAAATCATGTGAGTCCTCATATGCCAATCACTCAGCTTGAACAGTCATCCACACGTGGCCACTCCCCTCTTCCGCACGTGCCACGTGTATTTCAGTCTCCCGTTTCCAGTTCCAGGACCCGCTGGGCTTCAGCAGGTCGTTGGCCTCAGTTCCCTCTAATGCCCCATTCGTGTTTTCCTTTTTCAGGAACCTGACATATTCCCCTTTCTTGCTTTCAAAATACTAATTGGCAGCATCTGTTTTTCAGTTTTTAGATTATCATCTAACACTTACATATTTTGGGAAAGGTAGAAAGTCTTTCTTTGTCAGCTTAGCTTGGCATATTAATATGAATTGGATTAATTTTTTTAACACGTTAAGCGCGGAACCGATTTTGCTGGGCTTTCCATTCAGGCGGCGGGCCTGCGACCGCTCAACAGGTGTTGAGTTAGAGTATAAACAGGCGCACAATGGTGCAGCCAATGCAAAACTTCATTAAAATTAGAACATCTATTTTTTAACCTTGATACTGCCGGTCCCACGCACCAATGTCGCCCAAAGGGAAAGTTCGCTGTCAGTCCCCAGGGATTACTGTTAGTGTTTTAAAAAATCTGTTCAGAGGAACTCCTTGTTAACAATGTAAAGAAATCGTTGAAAGGAATTCTATTTGGGAACAATGTAAAGAAACTCTGTAGCCAAAGAGGGAACGCGCTGGGGGAGCTGTGCTGTCAGCCGTTTTAGCAGAGTCGCTGCTCCGGATGCAGTTCCTCCGCCAGCCTCACGATCACTGCTTGGGCAGTGGCCCCAAGTTCCCTTCAAGTACTTGCCACAGGGCTAGAATTTCGGCTTTGGACATATAAGAAATATTCCTTAAATACATATGTTTTGCAGAAAAACTACTTCAAAAATGGCAAATACTTGCAGGATAAAGCCAGGAAAATTACCACTTTCCTCTTCTGAGTCAAGGGAAATTCATGCCCTTCCCCTCCCACAAGACAGTTTTTAGTCTCTTTTCCCTTTGCCACATAAAAAAAAAAAAAAAAAAAAAAAAAAAAGCTGCAAATTTGAAAGAAAAAAAGATTTGTATCTAAGTTCTATGACAGTCTACCTGACATAAAAGTAATTGAGAATTATTAAATGACAAACACTGCTGCTTTACAATATATTAAAACATTCCTAACACTTTCTCTAACATTTTTCCAATTTCAGGAAGATTCTTACTACTCTGTAGTTCTTTGATTTGCTGACAATAACAACCTCTTGTGGAAGATCATTAGTTTATGACATTTATGTGTATATGTATGTCATTGCTAATAATTTCAAACTTCATCCCAAAATTTAGGTTTTAGGATTATTTTTAATAAAAAGTATGCCCTGAAAGATATTCATAATATCTTCTTTTATGAGGTAGATGGTGAGTAAATGAATGTCTGTTGTGTTATTCTCTATGCTTTTTGGTATACTTAAAATTGCATTATAATTTTTAATTGAATTCTGCCATCACTGTGTGCCTTTCTTTAGATCTATACCCTTCAATCTCTTTTTTTTTTTTTAAAGATTTTATTTATTTCTTTTCAGAGAGAGGAGAAGGGAGGGAGAAAGAGCAATGTATGGTTGCCTCTCACATGGCCCCCACTGGGGACCTGGCCTGCAACCCAGGCATGTGCCCCGACTAGGAATCGAACCGGGACCCTCTGGTTCCCAGCCCGCACTCAATCCACTGAGCTACATCAGCCGGGCCCTTCAATCTCTTTTTATAGAATGAACACTTCACCCTTCTGTGCCCCCACAACACCAATGCAGACTTTTTTACAGCAGCTATAACAATTTCTTACATTCAAAATTTCTCATGACTATCTCCACTATTGTTTAATTCTTTGAAGACAAAAAGCATGTCTTTTCCCCCAGTCCTAAGCATTCTGTAAATGTTCATTGTGTAAATGATAGAATGAATAATACATTCATGCATTTTAGAATTACTGAGATGTTTCTCTTCTCAATGAAATAGTGAACTTTAATATAACAGATTACTGAGTTTCCTGATCATTGATCATAAATTAGTCTTTCTCTGCTTGCAAGGGACAAAAATGTTGTCTACAAAGAGAAAGCAAACTTTTAAAGACAATGCCTATAGTACAATAATCATCTCTTTCAATAATTCTAATTTATTAACCATCAGTGTCTGACCTAGCCATCTTAGTGGGAGAAATGTATTTAAGTCTCCATGCCAGTGACTCCTAAATGCTTGCTTCTATGTTCATTTTCTCATTCCACCTTAGTAACAGAACTCCAATTTGTTCCATTAAAATAACCGCCCCCCCCCCCAACATGCAGCCATGCATTTCTGGCAAAAGAGGAATAACAGAAATTTTCTTCAAGAAGAAGGAATGGGCTCTTCTTTTTTTCCTTTTTCTTCCCTACCTGAAACATGGATAGAATGGGGGAACCTAGCAACCATCTGACCCAGGATACTAGTGGGCCCCACAGGAATGGTGGAGAGATGACCCGGAAGGATTTAGGTCCCTGATGACTTTGTAGAACCTCCGACCCACCTAAAATTTCAACTTCCAAACTTCCTTTATAGAGAATGAAACCTCATATATTTAGTCTTGTATTATTTTTGGTTTTACTCACTCTAGCTGAACCTAATTCTAACCATTGCTCTTACCCTTAAACCTTATTTTAGGGTCATACTCCTTCTGAGCTGATGCACGTGATATTGGAATAGAGAATTAAAACAGTTCCATAACAACGTAATCCCTTTAAAATTGAAATTCTTTATTTGGACCCATCCTATCTAAAAGGGTAGGTGATACAGGAAAGCTGTACAAGAATTTCAGTCACTGTTTTATCTTAATCACTGTGGCTAAAAGGTATGTTTTGGTTTCACAATCTTTCTACTGAAAGTAAAGTGTGAATATTCTACATTCATTTATTTCAGGACTCTACTGTAGTGACTGGTGAATGAACCTAACGCAGGAATGGCAAAATTTTATTTTATAACTTTGGGCTTGCAATGCTTCTTTCCCCCTAAGACTTATCCCTACAAGTTCTGAAAGCCTTCTTACCAAATATCCAGTGGAAAGGCTGTGTATTCATTACAGTGAGCTGGTGTGATTTATGAGATACAGTCAAAACCTAACTGTTCCTAGAAATTAATTCAGAAGAGTGAGTTTCCCCCAACCCCGCCCCAAGACATAAATTTCAGCAACTTTCATGACTTTTCTGCTCACTTATTCTTACAATCACTGTAAATCACAAAGTTCAGCCTCCATGGGACTGTTTGAAAGGAAAGCCTTGGAGAGAAGGCATGCATGCGGTCAGCTGCCTCTCCCTTTCCTGCTGACTTCCTCCCTTACTCAGTAGCTGCTGTTTTTGGAGTCTCTGGTTGGAGTACAGGGTGGGGATAGGGCAGAGGGGGCAGGAAGGTCTTCCTTGGCCGGGACTGGCAGATGTTTAAAGCTGACTCTTTGTCTTGTGGGAACTTGTGTGAGTTCCTCTGAGGCTCCCACGTCAGTCAAGCTGCAACTCCTCCAGCAACTCCTGTGGCACGGGCCGTGTCTCCTATTCCTCTGGCTGCACTTCTCCTATAGCCTCCGATTTTTTTTTTTTTTTTTTTAAATATCCACACCATGTAGCTTTTCTCTATTAGAACTCAACTGATATCTCAAGCAGTTCCCTTGGGGTGGTATCAAAAAGATCCCTGGACTGGCTCTTTTTCCCTTTTGTGTCTGTGGGATGCGTTATACATCCTTTGTCCTGACAAACCCTGGTCCCAGAACCACTGGGTATATCCCCTCTAATAACCAGAGCCTGCCAGGCCCTCTAGATTTTCCTGGGTGGGGAGCTGGTCATCAGCCCTCCATCCCTCATCCTTCCCATCCTAGTTCCCTGAGTGATCCTGTAGAATGCCCACTCACTAGGCCAGAGGTGAAGGGGCAAGCACCCTCTGCCCCGCCCTAGTGAGGGGGGTATGAGACGCACAGTGCAGCTTTTTCTAAAGAACACTCTTCACAAATGCAGTCTCCCTTTCCACTCTCTGACCCTTGTGGTTTTTAAGAACCATCGCACTGGTGGAAATCCATCTGAAATTTCTGCTTGGTGATCTGGTACTTCGCTCTGAAAAATTATACATGTTACGTTGGAGGCTTCTGTAGAAAATTCCTATGCACCCTGTTACCTTTGTTACAACTTCAGGATTCAAATTGCCAAGGCTTTTCAGAGACATGTTTAACCAAGAGAAAATTAGCACAGTTTTCCAGTACACTATGCTTTAAAAATGAAAATTCTTATTAGAACAATCGCAATACTAACTGGTACTAATAAACACAAAGTAGCGACTTTTTTAGAATTTTATTTAGATAAAATTGCGCACTCTCTTTGTTTGTCTGGCCGCTGAGCTGCATTTTGGATTAATGACATTTTTCATAACCTTTCTAGCAAAATCAATAGAAGTCTTGATGAGCTTGAACATAGGTAAGTGAACATATTTCTCCAAAGAAAATATGAGGCATATGGTCTGACACCTGATTTGGCAACAGGACAGATTATTTGAAATTGGGACTTTCCAGAAGAAGGCAGCATATGGTCACTCTAGGAGTAAGTGGGCAGCTTGGGAGAAGGCTCGAAGGCGGGAGGGGACTGAGCCGGAGAGAGCATGACTGAGTGCGCTGAGATTCAGTGATTGTGTCTAATGTCATCAGCATTGACTGCAGAGCGTTAAAAATAGCGCTAAGATAGGAAAGCCAACCAAGGTCCCCTGAAGAGTTCCCTGCCCACTCGCCTCTCTCTGGTGTGACTGACACGGCCTCCAGCAGCAGCCCAGCAGGTAGGCTACAGAAGTGGGTGATGATGGATTTGGAGGTAATAGCAGACACGAGGGGCAGCAAAGCCGCGGGGAAATGGGCAGCAGACACTGCTGCAGAGATACTGATTGACTTCCTCTAAACTCCCAGCTCGTGACAAATACCAGCATTGAAACTATTTTATTCGATGGTGTACATGTTCCTCAAATAGAACAGAAAACCAAAACATGCATTTTTCCTTTTTTAAAAAGGGAGATAATATTTTTAACCGAAAGAGAAAACTGATTACAATACATGCAGTCTGGTAGTATCTGCTCGACTCCTTCCTATACAAAGTATAAATTCCTAAACATCTATATTTAAAATAAGAAGCACAATGTTAGCAGGGGACTGCATGGGATAAACAGAAATAAGTTTTTAAAGTCAGAGGACTTCTTGAGAAAGGACTAAGAGATTGAAAATCAGAAACCTGTTCAGGGAGGTGGTAATTTATAAAGACCAGGTATCGAGGTGATGGTGACAAAGCAAACAATGCCAGCTCTGGGCGGGGGTGAGAAATCTGTTCAGAATCGGAGTTTGCTTCCTTGCACTTTAACAGGCAGGACGGAGTGGTTCATCTCCTACACCCACGGTAAAGAAAATGGGCACTCAACAGGGGCAGATCATTCAAAAAAGAACTGCAAAGCTAAAAAATGTGTCTAAATGTTTAGCCTCACTAGTAATCAATAGAATAATGAGACCTCTCTCTGCTTATGAACTTGATAAAGATTAAACAAAAGGAAAAAAGAACCAAAAAAGCAAATAAATCAATAAAGATGAAAAAGAATGACAATACGCAGTGTTGTTGACAGTGGAAGTATACAGTTTCACAGATGACCAGCAGAAGAATAAAAGACAAGACTTTTCTGGGAAACGATTTGGCAAAATATAAGAAAAGTCTCAAAAATGAACATAGCTTCAGGTGTAAAAATTCTACTACTTCTAATATTTACTTTTGGGATATAATCATAAAATTGTCAAGGACATATATATAATTTGAATGGTATTGTTTATAAAAGCTGAAAATGTCTGAAAGTCCACTGACGATAGGTTATGATACCTCTATATACGTGGTGAAAGTCTAACTCATTTAATATTATATCTTCTATGCATATACATGGAAAGGAATTTACGATACTAATAATAAAGCAGGTTCTGAAATAGTAGGTAGAGTGTGACCCCAAAGTTTAAAACATCCTATAGCTGGATACATGTATACTTACAAAAAAGGCTACCAAAATGTTAGCAGTGGCAGAATTATGGATGCTTACTGCTATTTGTCTTCTTGTCTTTTCCATTTTCATTAATAAAGGTATACTACTTATGTAATGACATTTTAATAACCGTTTTGTGAACAGGAGTATCCTCACTGAAGGTCTTCTCTCCTAAGAGTGAAAAATCAAAATGCAGGAACAGGAGGATGTCATGAAGGCGAAGGTGTGTGTGCTCAGAGGCATGTCTAACCACCAGAGAAACAACACAGAACTTTTTACATAGGCTCCAAAGATGAATTGGTGGGGGGCGGGGTGGGGGGCAATTAGATGCCATTTCCTTTTATTTATTTTTTTTTACTTTAAAATCCTTCATCTGTAGAAATAAGCATTTACAAATCTTAGGGGAGTGGGATGGAATGGGTTGGGGAAATTCAAAGATGTTCTGGCAGCGACTTTCCTTTTAAGTGATTTCTATTCCATCGATGTTTGTTTACCTCATTATCAAGGGGAAAGGGTTCATGAGAGTCTCAGCTATCGGAAATGTCCCCGGATTTCACAAATACAGTTAGAATAATCATCATGATGCTTCGCAGCATCTCTCATCATATTTAAAGGGTTCACTAACATCAAACGGGGCCCATGTCATGCTGTGAGCCAAATTAAACCAATGTAATTCATAGAACCATTGTAAAACCCAGGTTTCCAAACTGCTTACGCACAAAGGTGTCTCTTTCAGTCAAGGCTCTTAGCAGCAGCAGCGGTAGAGACCAGCTCTTGCTGATTTAAGCAGAACAATTTGATTATAAGGATATGGGGTTACACTTACATACATTTGTTAAGGGATATTGTGTGGCTCACAGACATTCTGGGAGAGCTGAAAAACCGGGCTTGAACCTAAGCAGCAGGGATGAACTACCCACAGAACTGATCTGATGAGAAAGTTGGCTGGAGTACCAAGTCATCCTGGTTTTTCCTGGGACTGAGTGACTTCCAGAGATTTGGAGCTTTCCATGCTAACACTGGGAAAGTGCTGGGCAAATTGCCACAAGGTTTGTCACCTTACATCTGTTGCCATGGACATCAAATTCTATACAATACACTTTACTGTTTGGCCACTTCTGCTTGCAGTAACATCTACTGTCTCTAGGAGACAGGGAGAGAGAAAGGCAGAGGGAGGGAGAGGCAGACTATTGCTTGTATCCAGCTATGAGTCAAAGGTCCAACATAGATGTCTGAATGAAAAGCCTAGGTCACATGCCTGTACTGTAGCTGCAAGGGAGGCAGAGACATTATCTGACATCTTCCACTTACCTTAGGAAAGACCTTTGCTTGCCACCAAGATTTTTAAAGTGAAGAATTCCCTAAATACAGGGAAGCTATTCAGGTGGCCCAAATAATAACTAATTTCCACTACAGCAATTTTATAATATTATTTAAGAAAACTAAGGCAACCATTTTTCTGATGGATGGTGGTTTCTTTGCTTTAAAATTAAATTTTGAAAGTCAGATTAACAGATGGTTACTGTATAATATTATCTTAACTATTTGGCCACAGAACAGTTTAGGCCTGTTGTAAACTTTACAACTACATAATGAGCATAACTTTATACTCAGGTTCTAAACACTTGAATCCTTCTAGCTTTCGTTCATCATACAGCATTGTTCCATTTCCATTATTTACCCAAGAAAAGCGTTCTTTTGTTTGTAATGTTTCTAGAGGAGACAAGTAGTTATACAAACGCTACACTGTATGCCAAGAAGAAATGGATTATAATGGAAATCTTTTAAGACAAACCTTAAGAACAGTAATGGACGGTGTGTTCTGCACAACTCTTTAGCACTCACGTTCTTACGTTGATTGTGCTCAAGTGATTCAAGTCAATGCTCGTGTATTTTCCTTAGCTGTTCATTTCTCTGACAGAAAGATCTGAAACAAACCCATTAAGATTTTTTGTTTTGTTTTTATATACTGAACTATGAAATGGAAATGCCTGTAATTAACCAAAGACACAATTTCTACTGATAGACGGTAAAGAACAAAACAGTGGAAAAAAACTCCGGTCCTTCCGTGATGCAATGAGGTCTTGGCCATGTCACTTAGACACTCTCACGTCCTAGTTTCCTTAATCTATAAATGATAGTAATACCTGCATTATCTAGTTCCAAATATATATGGGAAAGCATCTTTTAAAGTATAGAACAGTAAATGCAAAGTGCTGTTATTAAATTACATCTTCCAGCATTTAATACTAGAGATGTAGAGTGCTTCTTTTGATTTTATCAGGAAAATATGTCTCTGAAAATCAATTTAAAATTATAGGCACTAATAGACAAGTCCTCTTAAGTTTGTGGTTATCTTCTGTATGACAGATTTTTAAGTGGTAATTATTAATGTGGTTTTCTTGCATTTACTGTTTCCTAGACTCCATTCTTGCAAAAGTTTTCTCAATTATACTTATATAATTGAGAAGATCATCCCCATCCTGGGGATGGTCTTCTGAGAGGTTTTTTTTTTAAGATTTATTTTTATTTATTTTTAGGGAGAGGGGAAGGGAGGGAGAGAAACAGCAATGTATGGTTGCCTCTCACATGGCCCTCACGGGGACCTGGCCCGCAACCCAGGCATGTGCCCTGATTGGGAATCGAACCAGGACCTCTTGGTTCCCAGCCCGTGCTCAATCCACTGAGCTACACCAGCCAGGGCAGGTTTTTTTTTTAAAACCTAAGCTATCCAAGATTCCATATTGGAGACAAACATTAATACATTGAATAGAAAGTAGTACAATTGTTCTATTTAAAATAATTGCCTCCTATTATAAAGGTATAGAATATAAACTCCATTTATAATGAGAGGGAACAAATGGAGAAAAAGAGACTGTTGAAAGAGATTTGCTTGACAAATATACCATATCTACTCTGTGAAATTACCAAGTGCCTAAGGACTAGAAAAGTACTCACGTACCTTCTATGAAGAGGCTTCTTTGTTTTCCCGATCTCTGGCCCTTTAAATAGTGTCTGGATAATCTCATATTAACTCTCTGGTGCTGTGAATTTTTAGATTAAAGACTGCTGATGTAGGATGGTCATGTGAATAATTGAAACACTAGGAATACAAGCAGCAGGCGAGACATTTATTCTCACAGCATCTGAATGTGGGCTCTTCGTGGGGGAGAAACTATCTCAAGCCCTCTTCTTTACAAAAGTTCTTTCTATATCTCAACTTTCACTGTCTAAACCTAAATAGAATTCCTTTCTATTTTTAATCCCCTTTCAACATGGTGAAAGCTGAATTGACACACCTGTTTTTGTCTTTTATCCATCAACACTTGAGTTGAAGACAACTACACTGCCTGTTAATCTCAAGTGGGATAAACCCTTCTGACTCTTTTCTCACACCTACTCTGAAGTGTCTTTATCACAAAAGTTTGGTTTAGGGCAAATGATCTCATGTAGAAGAGGTGGTGCTGCTTGTTTCTCTGGGTGACTTTGAGCAAACTCTCAGGTTCTTTTCTTATAGAATGTGATATAGTTAGTAAAGAACAATGTTATTTGCCTGGCTGGTGTTGCTCAGTGGCTTGAGCACCAGCCTGCAAACCAAAGGGTTGCCAGTTCAATTCCCAGGCTAGGGCACACACCTGGGTTGCAGGCCAGGTCCCCAGTAGGGGGCGCACGA
The DNA here is from genome assembly GCA_004026765.1 of Micronycteris hirsuta. Taxonomy (NCBI): domain Eukaryota; kingdom Metazoa; phylum Chordata; class Mammalia; order Chiroptera; family Phyllostomidae; genus Micronycteris; species Micronycteris hirsuta. The sequence continues at coordinate 2,422 of PVJI01015067.1, read as the reverse complement.
GAGGCAACCACACACTGATGTTTCTCTCTCTCTCTCCCTTGCTTCCCCTCTCTAAAAATAAATAAAGTCGTTTTTAAAAAAGAAAGAACTATGTCATCTGTCTTGCCCATAATCAGTACTAAAAATAATTTTGGGGGTTGATTTCTTGATTGATAGGCAGAGCTTAGATTCATAGTTCTGAAAAAAAGCAGATCTTATTTACAAAGTTAAATATCTAGCTCAGGATTGTTTATATGTTAATTAAGATATAAAGGAATTTGACTTTGTTCTTCATGAGACTTAAACATGCAAAATCCTACACATTAATAATGTTTAAAATGTAAATGATGCCACATTATGTCCTGAATTATAAAGATGTATAAGAAATAATCCCTCACTGCTCCACAGTGTTAATAAACATGCTCTCAAAATAAAAAAAAATTAAAATTAAAAAGAAAAAAAAATAATCCCTGATATCAAGGGTCTTACAGACTAGTAATGACTTACCACAACTTCTGACACATTTTAAATGAATCAATTCCAAAGACAAATTGTGAGTATTCACCATGTGCAAGGCATGGTAAATAATAATTATTATTATTATTGCAGTGTTCTAAATGATGTCTCTAAAAAATTCAGATTATAGTGAACTTTTTGTCCTCATTTTTAAAAAGTCAGTAAGTTCTACATGATCTGTTAAAAGATAACTACTTTCAACTGTAGATGATTTTCTTCATATGTACTTCCATACTCTAAATAGCATCCTTGTGTTGCTGCATCGTGTTCTTTAAGTTGTAGGCATCCTCCGTTGTCTTTCCTCATGCTACCACAACCAAACATGTAACATGCACCATCAGTTCCCATTCCTCATCATCAAAGTGGAGTGATTCAATAAATATGTAGTGTTTATATTGTAATGAGTATACGTGCTTTCAGAACAGAGTGATGTGCTCAACTATGATCACTTTTCATTTCCTGCAAAATGTTTTGCTCTCCTGGGAGATAATCATTTTTGCCTGTGTGTTTAGTTAATTTTCTAATCCCTAATTCAACCAAACTCTCTTTCAGTTTAAATTTATTAACGTATTCCATCACTTTCATCTTCCTAAATAGGATCTGCCTTGGCAAACATATTGGAGATTACTTTTTCTCATCTCCTAGGATAGATCTCCTGTTTGGACGGAACACAACCTTCAGTAACTTCATGAGAAAGGATGCATGGGAAGGAAATTTTTTGAGAGCTTGCATGTCTGAAAATGTCTTTTTTCCCTCTACATGCATACTGGGTATAAAATTCTAGGTTGGAAATAATTTTCCTTCAGAATTTTGCCACTTCCCCATTGCTTTCTGCTTTCTGGTATTGCTACTGAGGAGTCAAAAAGAAAAAAAACAATTCTGATTCTTGATCTTGTGTGTGAGGCTTCTTTTTTTTCTCTTTGGAAGTTTGTAGGGTCTTCTCTTTGTCTCCAGTGTCTGAAATTGCAGAGCCACGTGTCCGAGTGTGGGTGTTTTCGCATCCCGGGTGATATGTGCTCATTGAGATTTTTCAGTCTGAAAACTCACGAGCTTCAGGTCTGGGAAATTTTCATAAATTATCTTGTTAATGCTTTCCCAATTGTTTTCTTTTTTCTCTCTGTCTGGACCTCCTATTATTCAGATGGAGTTGTTCTCTGGATTGTCTTCTTCCTCTTCTCTCATATTTTCTGCTCTTGGTCTTTTTGCTCTACTCTCTGGAAGATTTCCTCAGCTGGGTTTTTCAACTCTTCTGTTGAGGTTTAATTTATGCCACCATAATGGTAATTCCAAAGAATATTTTTGCTATCTGAATATTGTTCTTATATAGCATCTTCTTTTTAAGTGTTTTCTCTTTGCCTAGTTGCTATTTCCTCCATTTTTCTTTCTTGAATTTATTCATTTTGGTTTTTATCTTTTTTCCCCCATAGGATTTCTCCAATTTTCTTCAAATTTTCTTTCCTGTATTTATTTATTTTGGTTTTTAATAGGAATCCTCAACTTTCTGATACTCGGTTGTCGGGTTGCTCATATTTAACAGCAGGACACTAAAAGCCGATGAAGAAATTTGAGCACATGTCACCTCTGAGTTTTAGTGTGAAGTGATATGGCTGGGTCATTTGTAGAGGAACCCCTGAATTGGTATACTAGGCTTTCTTTGTGGACTGGTCTGATCTCCAGAGAAAAATCTTTCAGTCTCCTGCCTAGAGGGCCTAGGCCTCACTGCCAGTGTCTTGGCATCAACAGAAAAGTGCAACTGGAAACAACCTACGTGATAGGAATTTTCCATACTACACTGTTTCAGCCAAAATAACTATGAGTCAATAGTATGACACCCCTTGGATTCACAGGTTGTATCTTGCACCCCCTCACCCAGCAGCAGTTAGTGCTGATCTCAGTCAGTGACATGGCCCCCGAGAACTCAGTGGCA
>PVJI01015066.1:0-42231 GCA_004026765.1 Micronycteris hirsuta | reverse complement strand
GAAGTTCTCGTTCATTATCTGTTCAAAAATACGTTCAATTTCTTGGTGTTCCTCTTGTCCTTCTGGCAGCCCTATGATCTGGATGTTGGGTCGTTTACAAATGTCTCTGAGGTTCCTGAGTCCCTCCTCATTTTTTTGAATTCTTGTTTCTTCCTTCTGGTCCACCCCATTGGTTTGAGTCCCAGCTTCCTTTTTTCCCTGTTGGTTCCCTGTAAATCTTCCTCCGTTATCTTTATCGTTTTGTTCATGTGTTCAACTATTTCTTCCACTTTTGTGAGCATCCTGATTACCAGTGTTTTAAACTGGGCATCTGTTAATTTGGCTATCTCTTCGTCTGTTAGTTGTAATGTGTTCTGATCTTTCGTTTTGGCCATTTTCATTCTTTTTTATCTTGGCGCACCTGTCGGAGTCTTAGGTGTTTGTTGGTGCCTGGCAACCTGGGTCGCTTTTTTGTGACGTTTCCTCTAGGGGCGGGGCCTGGGAGGGAGCAATGGCGTCTGCCATTCACCGCCACTCCCTATCACCCTCTGCTCCCCAGTTCCCCACTGCCTTTTCCGCCAGTCTTGGCCCTGCTGGTTCCCACTGGCCTCTCCAGTTACGCTGCTGGCCTGCGAGGTTCACCCGTTGCTCGGGGTAGTGTTTTGTTTAGGCGCTCCCGGGGTGAGTTCCTCCGGGCAAACTGCCTCTCACTCCGCTCCTCTGCTCGGTTCTGCCCCGCTTACTGGCCTGGATGTACGTCCTCCCCAACTTCCTGGGTGTCGGACTTCCCTTCAGTTCAATTCTGTCCGTTCTGGTTGTTTATTTTTCGCTATTGAGTTCGTTGTTTAAACTCTCTGGTTGTGAGCGGTGGTGCAGTGCATCCACCTACGCCGTCATCTTGGCGGAAGTCCCTCAAAGAACTTTTTAGATGACTTTGAATATATGTTTTGTTGCCTTAATCGAATTCTTTACCTTAAGATACTGATTATGCTTAGACGGTCTAAAGTCAGTATATTTTATTTTTCCTCATTTTATTGTGGTATTATCTCCTCTTTGAGTTCTTATTGAATATTTGTTCTTTTTTATAGCTGTTCTGAGGGGGGTTTTTTTCTGTTTATTTTTTTGTACTATAGGTTTAGTTTTTTTTAAGTGCTTTGTGAGGGGGAGGGTGCAAAAGAAGTGCAGCCTAAATTAAAAGTTTAAGAAATACTTATAAATCATTTGTAGGGAAGGTATACAGAGAAGTTTCTAACTTTTAAGTTTATACTAAGGCCTTTTGAGTTAGAAAATGCTGAGCTATTGCTCACACTGGAGAATCTCTAGAGGGTAGGAATATATAAAAGAAGTGACAGGTAAGTTTATGTGGGTTTTTGTGCTTACTGCCTTGAATTTAAGGCATCATTTGTGCTGCTATCTTTATTTCGTCATCTTTGACATATATTGTCCAATGAGTAAACAAGATTAGCAGTATATCTAAAACACATTTAGTACATCTAAAGTAAAATCAAAATATAATTAAAGCATAATTAAAATATATGGAAATATGAAGTAAGCAGACTATAGAAAAGCAAGTGTGTGCCTATAAAAGGAAATGTTTTCTGAGCATCTTATAGTCTTAGTTTTAAACAACAGTACATTTTTTTATTTGAAACAAAATTAATGTATGTAAAAATAAAAGTTACTTTCATTGTCATCTGACCATGTGAAGCCCTATATATGGTTTTTAATAGATTTTCCCCTCCTTACATTTTTCACAGTAATGCTTCAGCTCAGAGTAATGGCTCCCAACAGGTAAGATTTCTTAATATTAAGTTTCTAAAACACTAGAACACTGTAGTTAATTATGACAAAAACTAGTATTATTTGAATTTTCATAGTGGTGTAACTGGGAAATTTTTGTGAATTTTCTTTTTATCTATCTCTAAGGTGATATATAACATTAAAGCATTTATTTACATTATATTTGCTCACGATGCACATAGTATTTCATTGTAATTTTTTTTTTAATTGGTAAAGAGGCCTTTTATCTAGACAAAAGAGATGATTTTTATAATTTGTGTCCAAAGGCTTGGGGTGTGAGATCTACTCTGCTTGTGACTCCTTCCATTCCCTCTGGTCCTGTGCTGGTGGAGATAGAGAATCTTCCAAGGAGTCCTGGAACAGACCAGCATGACAGGAAATGGTTTGTTAACTCCTTAAACCAAAATAAAATACTGCTTGCTTATTCATATTCTAAATGCCCAGCTATAATTATAGAGTACTTTAAATATGATTGAAAGCAAATTATTCATATTTGTAAGCTGAAAAGAGTCATATTAAGCAGTTACTGGGATGAGGAAAAAAAGAGATACAGATGAAGAAGCTCCAGAGTGCAGTTGTCTAAATGACAAATGTCAGACAGCTCTCCTTATTTTGATTCTTATAATCTGGGAGTGGTGAGGGTTGGGGCTCTCTGTTAAATATTGCAGTGATAGTAAAGCCTTTTCCCAGATCCAGAAGGAAAATATTCGTGTTACATGTTATTCCGCACAACATGGTGCTACTGCTTTGGATGTGTTTTCTTCTTTAAAGACTGAAGATAAAGCCAGAAAGGAAACATGGTCATATTCCCATAAAACAAAGTATAAAATACTCCACTTGAGAGGTGGAGAGGGAATCTGATGACGCGGAAGGGATTTTATTTGTTTAGGTTTCCAGGTTTTTTGTTTTTGCTTTTAGGCTAATAGTAAGTGTACAAATATGGATACTTTGTGGTTTATTGGGGTTAATCAGTGGGTTGATTCTCTCCCAATTAATTGTGGCTTTGGGAGGCTCCTTGGAAATTATATGATTGAGTGGTCATGTTAATTGCATCATCTGTTCAAGTTTTGTATCTATTTATGAAATGAACTTTAATAATTCATAGGATTTTTCTCTTTTTTTTTCTTGCTCTTAGTTTGTTTACTACCTGAAATCTAATGACTTTCTGTGGTGATCTCAAGGTTTTGGTCAGCTTTCTGTGCAACCAGTTCTTCTCCGTGGTGGTGGGTCAACAGTGGTTGGTGATCATTTTCAGTCTTTCCTATGTAATTGTGTTTCACTATTGTTTTTTGGCTTAACTAATTGCAAGGCGCTTTGCTCTTGATGGTTGGTCATGTTTTTACTTCAGTTCCATAACTTGATTAGTTTCTGAAATTGAGGAGATCCACCCTATTTTTCTTTCTCTTTTTTTTCTCTTGAGAGTATGGTGTGTATATTTGGGGGCGGGGGGGGGGAATCCGTGTGTGTGTGTGCGCACGCGCGTGTGTGCGTGCGCAACATACTTAAAAGTCTGAACAGTGAGGCTTCTAAATGTCAAATTTTAGTCTTTATGCCTATAAGCCATTAAAAGTTTCTTCAGTTTCTTACTGAAAACACAGCTCCCATAAGCAGCCATGTTTTTTATCTCCTTGATGTTACCACCAAGTCTATTGGCAAGGAAATGTGACTGAGACTTCAACTATGAAAGAACTCCTTTAATATGTGCTTACCTTTTATATTAATATGGAACAAGAGTCTGGTTTGTTTGCATCTTGTATTATGACACTAAATCCTTATTGAGTTTTCCAACTTCTGTGGATCCATATTTAAATCTGTTTAATTTGATTTGTTAGGCATTACTTAGTTCCTTTGATGTAGCCTTTGAAGAGAGAATATTGAATTTGAGAGAATTGACTTAAAAGAAAAAATGAAATATTTGGAGCTGTGTGCCCTTTCTTCATGTAATTGTGCTGAGACCTCCCTTTCTAAAAAGGAGTGAAATGGTGATCTTTAAAACCTAAAGAGCCTGAGAGTATGTCAACAGTGGCATGGAACTGAACACAGAACCGACATGTCTTAGAGTTAATGGATTCCCCAGCCTTAATTTAAAATACATTCTGCATTTCATTCTTTGTTTCTGCATGCTTATGAATATAAAAGTCCTCCTTTAGAAAGTGAAACATTAATAAAATTTTTAAATGCTCCCTAGGTTTGAACAGTTGGGTACAATAATGGACTATTCTGTTCCTGGCAGATAACTTTTAACTAATTTAACCTAAACCTACTCCCTATTTTCTTTCTAATATCTTCTAAATGACACCATTATTTCAGTGAATGACTTGTTATATCAGTAACTTAGAATTATCTAGTAAGTATCAACTTTTGAGAAAGGTTTTTTTTTACCCCTTAATTCATTTATAAAAACAAAAACAAAATTGAATAGTATTTGGATAACCTTGTATTTATTGGGGAAAGCATAAACCTAATTTAATGTCCTAAATTTTCACAAACCCTATTTTGAGGGTCATGAATTATATGGGTCATGAATTTATCTGATGAATAAATTGTATTTCAGTTGCAGGAAAGATGATTTTATTGTAAAAAAGACTCCAAGTTTGTTCTGAGAAATTCTTTTTTTTTTTTTTTTTTTTTTAAGATTTTTTTTTTTAATTTATTTTCAGGGAGAGGAGAAGGGAGAGAGAAAGAGCAATGTATGGTTGCCTCTCACGTGGCCCCCACTGGGGACCTGGTCCGCAACCCAGGCATGTGCCCCGACTGGGAATCGAACCGGGACCCTCTGGTTCCCAGCCCGCGCTCAATCCACTGAGCTACACCAGCCGCGCTGTTCTGAGAAATTCTTTTAACCAATTCTTTTTAGTTTCCCCAAGGAAAAATAGTGAATTCATGTTTGGGTTGAGTTAGAAAAATACTGTATTTAAATATCCTTAGACATGTTTTAGTAATTGAAGTGATTTTTTATCATTATCTTAAATATGTGCTGTCTTTTTTGCCACGTCATAATACCTCGATTTTCTGAATCTTAGCAAATGTTTTCTTTCTACTGGAGGACTCTGATCATTTCTAACCAGGAATTGCTTGTATGTGTGTTTCACTCTGGTAGTTCTGTATGCCTATTCTATAGCATTGCGGTTAAAAGGCATCTAATACACTTAACTAAGCTATTTCTTGGAGGGGGCTTACAATCTCATCACATTATCTATACCTGTTGAATTTCATCCTGAGTTCCTGTGAAATTTGATTATAGAAGGAACAATGGTTCTTCATTGTAATTGCAACTGATGTAAAATTAGATGGCCTCTGAGGATAGACTTTTTTAAAAACACTCATTCTGAATTTTGTTTCTTGGATTTCAGTTTTGTGAAATCACTTAATGTGGGGAATAATTTTTACAATTGCTATTTTTTATATGTGCCTTTGTCCTTATATAAAATTGTCCTATCAAATATTTGAATTAAGTTAGATTATAATATTTTTTCTTCTCATTAGAACCTCAAATAACATTTCTGCCTTGATTTTGGTAGCAACATCCGAGACAGATAAAGACTGTCTTGCTGTCTGTGAAATTTCCTCTTTATTTAATTCACTTAACAGACTGATTACCTATACATATTTTCATGTAGACATTTTCCATTACATGTAAATTTGTGGGATTTCCCTACCTCTGTTGTTCTTGAATGAATATGCTTGCATGGAGATGTCAATAACTACTTGTAGCAGTGGTGCATGCCGGTTTCATTGTCTTTCTCCTTTTTTACCTCTTACACACCAGTTTTCTCCTATTCCTATTGACTAACTGTGCTCCCCTCCCACTCCCCAACCATCCAGGCTCTCTGCTGCCAGTGACTGCAGTCAACGTGGTGGAAACCAGTGGAACACAAGGGCCTTGTCCCCACCCCAGCCTGTACATAGAAACTACACTGACTTTGTCCATGAGCACAGTGTGAAGAATGCAGGAGTCCATCATGATGTTCATTTTCCCAGCCATGCAGCCATGACTGATATATGAGTGTTAAGCCTCTTAGGCATTGGGACTCTGTTGTGAAAGTTGATGGTATATGTTCTCTAGTGTTTATAGAGGATTGATCAATCACTTGAGGAGAATTTAGGAGACGTTATTTTATATTGAGACACTAGTTGTGTGATGGTTTTAATAATTGAATTCTGTGAAAGGGAAAAGGATCTGAAGAAGCTATATGCTGTCAGTGATAATGACAAATGTTTTTGTGTGAAAGGGTATGTATATCAGTGTGATTTTGGAAAGGTTTTTCAAGATTTTAACATGTTAACACGTACCTTCTGGATACCTTATGAGTGATGTGTTTGTAAACAAGCTGCCCATTTTCACCCTGCCCTGTGCTATCCAAATAGATTGAAATTAAAAGAATCAGACACACTAAAAGCACACTCACAAGGTCCTGGCACGATACAGCAGTCTTTAGTGGTATTTTTTCTACAGTGACCCATGCCTTAATTTCAGTTAAATGCCTGAGATTTTATACTTTTAATTAATATAACGTTTCATTAAAACACTTATTTTTTTAATAAACAAGTACTTTAACTTACGAAAAGGTCTAGAAATCACAGTAATGTGACTCAGAGAGAGAGATAAATCTGAATGGTTACTTTTGCATAATTCACTAGTTAACCAGTGGTTAACTGAATGGGTCCATTACTACTGAATGGTTGTACAAATGGAAAATTTGTCTTTCGGAAACGGAAAACTTTTGTCTTTCGGATTTTTTTTTAATCTCATGCAGCTGATAGATTTTCCGGATTTGCAATAGCCTCATAATCTGGCCCTGTACAACCTTTAAAATAAAATTCTGAAGCCAAAACTATATCATTTTTAAATGGATTATGTATATTACTATTTTTGGTCCTTTATGAACTCCAAAATGTAATTATACAAACTCTTTGGTCTAATTCATAGAGCCAAATTAATAGGGAAAGGCATATTTCTGATGCATTGGGAATTGATATAAGGGGAGCATTTCTTTTGATTTTTTTACTTTTTAAAAATTTTAACAATTTTTGAACTTTTGAATTATATGTAAAGTAATTTGGAGATATAATTTGAGAATTCATAATACTTCAAGATAATGAAACTTCATTATAAATAGCCTAACCAAATTATCATCCTGCTCACCAACAGTCTTACCACTCTCTGCTAGGTAAAGATAAAAGTTTCAGAGGGCTTTATTAGTGGACTGTTGGTTGCAAATATAATATAACTTGTTAATAGAAGATATAAGTTAGCAGAACTAAATAATATTTATAGGCAGGTTTTCATCATATATGTAAGGCATGGATGGTCAAGACATTCTTTAGTGCATCCTCTAAATATAAACAGATCCATGTTTTAAATAGCCCAGCTCCCTACCACATAAGTCTGTCGTCATTTAGTGTACTTAAAAATGGCCACTGCCCTGGCTGGTGTGGCTCAGTTAATTGGAGTATCATCCCATAAACCAAAAAGTCGTGGGTTCGATTCCTGGTCAGGGCACATGCCTAGGTTGCAGGTTCAGTCCCTGGTCGGGGCACATACAAGAGGCAACTGATGGATGTTTCTCACGTTCACTTTTCTCTCCCTCTCTCTTTCCCTCCCTTCCCCTTTCTGTAAAATCAATAAGCATATCCGCAGGTGAGGATTTTTTAAAAAGTGGCCACTAATGTATGTCCCTCCTGGTTATTTTAGACTTTATATAGCTCAGGTTACAGTTGTCAAGTATTGTTGATGGTGGTACAGTTCTTAAAAGAAAGTAATTTGAGTCATAAGATTTTAAACATAGAAACCCCGGTTTATGCCATTCAAGGAAAGACTTCATGGGTGTGAATATGATTAAGAACCTACCATTTCTATAATAGAAATGAAAGAGGCATAATAATCACAAAGCTTTTTTGGTCTTTTAGAAAGTCCCAAGGCTTGACTTCTTTCACTTTAAAATTAATCTTGAAATATGAAGGTCTGTCTCATAGGATTCTTAGCAGAATCCTAGCTTTGGGAAACACAGGAGGATTGTAATTAAAGAGTGAGATCTTCAGTTTATATTGGAAGTGGTCATATCTGTACTTACAGTTTGAGTTAATACTGTTACATTTAAGTGATATTTAAGTGATTGAAAAATCACATCATGATTTTTCTTTCTTTGAAAACATTATTATATAATAGTTCATTTGTAAATTCCTGATAATAGAAACTGGGTTGGAAGGATGATGGGGAGAGAAGGCAGCAAAGGAGGGTGGGGGTAAGTAAAAGGATAAGACTGGGTATTAGTAGAATCAAATTAGTCTGTATTACAGAAATTTCTATGCGCTCCGGATTTCATATCATATATTGTAAATACGTCTCCTTGCTGATATTTTCAAGATGGATATTTATGTCACTAGAGCTATGAAGAATTAACAGGTAGCTCAACCTAAATTAAATATATAGTCATCAGCCCTGGCTGGTGTGGCTCAGTGGATTGAGTGCCGGCCTGCACACCGAAAGGTCACTGATTTGATTCCCAGTCAGGGCACATGCCTGGGTTGCAGGCCAGATCCCTAGTAAGGGGTGTGCCAGAGGCAACCACACATTGATGTTTCCTTCCCTCTCTCCCTCCCTTACCCTCTCTCTAAAAATAAATAAATAAAATCTTTTAAAAGAAAAATAAAAGTAAATATATAGTCATCAACCTACTTGTACTCTATTTTATTGTGCTCAAAAGGCCAGTGGTCATACATCCTAGATAGGGAACTAATATCATTATCCTTTTGATCAGAGGAAGCCATCACCACAGAACTTCAGGATCATGTGATTCAACTTCCATGCCTTGGCTAATTTTATATAACAATTAATTTTCATATCTTAAATTAGGTTGATTTTGTTTCAACCTAATGGTTATTGAAAGGAAAACTTACAGAAACACAGCAAAGCTAGTGAGTGACCTTCACATTTTCACACATGAAAAATAAATGAGCTTTTTAAAAAGATCTTTATTTTTTTTGCTAGTAAAAACAGTTCAACAGCATTACCTATTTCTGATAATCTAACCTTTCTGACATTGACAGGGTAATTACACTTTTAAATGAATTTACAGAGAAAAACTGACCTACTATGTATATGTGTATATCTTAAAAAGCAGCTAGTATACAAACATTCTAAAATTAAATCAGTATAATACAAATCATTTTTTTGAAGGAGGGGACTTTTTAATTTATTTAAATTGTTGACCCAGAAAATGTTATACATTTGGGTGAATCTTTATTGCTAAAATTGTTCATGGTGTAACAGATGCCATGTCAAGATGTAAAACAAGTGTCTCCTGTATGAAGGATGGGGAGGCAGCTTGTTTCATAGGATAAAACAATTAACTGAGCCTTAATTATGGTAGTTTCTCTTATTTACTAGATTATTGTATATTTACTTGGTTAGTGCGCTAATAATTATTTTGAGTATCAGCTTTGCTTTGTCACTCTTATATGTCCTGATATGTCATGCATTTCATCTTTCCATCTTGCCAGGAAAAAAGATGAAGGGGGTAAGGAATGGAGGACTATGGTGTCTTTGGATTTCAGGAGGAATGAAGGTTGTGGAGACAATTGACTTCATAAGCATAAGCAGACTAATTCTGAACTTTGATCCCTTAACTTCCATATGTAGTCACAGATATAAACTGAAAAAGTTGGGAAATGATTGATTGTCCCACATTAGTGCAGCATCTTTTGATGATCGAAGTGGTAATTGTTTGGACCACGGTACTTTATCTGTTTTGGTTGGGACATACTCTTATTTCTAAAACAGTTATTGCTTTGAAAGGCCATTAGTTTCTGCCTTAGGCTTTGAATATTGGGTTTGAAAATAATTTCAAGTTCTTTTTATCCTTTGTCTGTAGGACTTGCAGTATACATGGATTTGCAAAAACAAAATCATCTTCCAACAGTAACACTTAACCTTTTCACCACCACAAACTTCCTGTATTTTAATATAAATTACACTACAATTTAATATCAGTTATTCCTTGCTCCTGGAATTGTTGTGAATGCTTGCAAATGAGATACTTTTACATAAGAGAGAGAATTTGAAAGTGCTTTCGAGATGCAGAAACCTCTATTTCTGTCCCTCTGTGTGCCTCTGTCTCATGTGTAAAATGTGATTTATCATATTCTTTCTAGATACTGTGAGTCCTGTGATTTTACATATAGTATTTTTCCTCAACTCCCTTTTTTTGAAGAGCATAAAACCTTCTCATCCTCTATTCATGTATTGGGTTGGCCAAAAAGTTCATTTGTTTTTTTTCTGTAAATTGGCTGTGTTAGTACTTAGTTGTCTTTAACTTCATTTGAAACAATTTTTTTAGATTGTATTGTGACAGCTGTCATACCAGTGTGCATTAAAAACAAGCTGATCAAACCTCTGGCCAAGATGGAGGCATAGTTAGAAACTTACTTCCTCGCACAACCAAAAGAAGGACAACAACAAATTTAAAAACAAAAAAAAAAGAACTGACAGAAAATTGAACTGTATGGAAGCCTGACAACCAAGGAGTTAAAGAAGAAACATTCATCCAGACCAGTAGGTGGGGCGGAGACAGGCAGCCGGGTGGAGAGGACTCACGGCGAGGCATTGGCTTGCAGACTGGGCAGTCCCACATTCGAGTGCAGATAAACTGGGAGGAACAACTAGGGAGCGAGATAGACCACACAACCCAGGTTTGCAGTGTGAGGAATAAAGCCTCAAAGCCTCTGACTGAAAACTGTAGGGGTTGAGGCGGCAGTGGGAGAAACTCCCAGCCTCACAGGAGAGTTCATTGGAGAGACCCACAGGGTCCTAGAATGTACACAAGCCCACACACTGAATTTGCACGAGAAGGGCCCAATTTGATTGTGGGTAACAGTAGAAGTTACTGGGAACCATCAGAGAGTAGAGCAAGCAGCACTGTTCCCTCTCGAAACCCTCCCCCACACAGTATCACATGGGTTGCCCTGCCTTGGTGAACACCTAAGACTCCACCCCTTACTACGTAAAGGCACACAGAGACAAAAAAAAATATATATATTCAATGAAAGATCAGTTCAAAGCTCCAGAAAAAATAAAACTAAGTGATGAAAAGATAGCCAGCCTATCAGATACACAGTTCAAAACACTGGTTATCAAGATGTTCCAGGAACTAAACTGAGTACTTCAATGGTATAAAAAAGACCCAGGCAGCAATGAAGGTCACATTATTTGAAATAAAGAAAAATCTACAGGGAACCAACAGTGATAGAAAGGAAACCAGGACTCAACGATTTAGACCAGAAGGAACAAAGAAACTTTCAACCAGAACGAATGAGGAAATAAGAATTCAAAAAAATGAGAGGCTTAGGAACCTCCAGGACATCTTTAAACATTCCAACATCCGAATCATAGAGGTGCCAGAACGAGAAGAGGAAGACCAAGAAATTGAAAACTTACTTGAAAAAGTAATGAAGGAAAACTTCCCCAATCTGGCAAAGGAAATAGACTTTCAGGAAGCCCAGCGAGTCCCAAAGAAGCTGGACCCAAGGAGGAACACACCAAGGCACATCATAATTACATTAGCCAAGATTAAAGACAAGGAAAAAAATCTTAAAAGCAGCAAGAGAAAGGAGAGAGTGAGTTATAAAGGATATCCAATAAGACTATGAGCTGATTTCTCAGAAGAGACCTTACAAGCAAGAAGGGGTTGGAAAGAAGTATTCCAAGTCATGAAAGGCAAGGACCTTCATCCAAGATTACTCTATCCAGCAAAGCTATCATTTAGAATGGAAGGGCAAATAAAGTGCTTCCCAGATAAGGTCAAGTTAAAAGAGTTCATTCATCATCACCAAGCCTTTATATGAAATGTTAAAGGGACTTATCTAAGAAAAAGATCAAAAGTATGAACAGTAAAATGACAACACACTCATAGCTATTAACAACTGAACCTGAAAACTGCCCCCCAAAACCTAAGCAAACAACTAGAGCAGGAACAGAATCACAGAAATGGAGATCATATAGAGGGTTATCAGTGGGGAAGGCAGGGAAAAGGGACAGAATAAGTAGCATAAACGGTAGGTAGAAAATAGATGGGGAGGTTAAGAATAGTATAAGAAATGTAGAAGCCAAACAACTCATGTATGACCCATGGACATGAACTAAAGGGGAGGAATGTGGGTGAGGGGGGTATGCAGGGCGGAGGAGAATAAAGGGTGGAAAATGGGATGACTGTAATAGCATAATCAATAAAATATATTAAAAAAACATCAAAATTGGTGAATATTTTTGTAGCCATTTTAATACTGAAGATGGGAGGAAATTATACCCTTGTCAGCATATTATCCTTTATTATTCTGAGAAAGGTAAAAATGCCACCGAAACAAAAAAAGATTTGTGCAGTGTATGGAGAAGGTGTTGTCACTGATCTAATGTGTCAGAAGTGGTTTGCGAAGTTTTTATGCTGGAGATACCTCAGGCTGGATGATGCTCCACGGTCGGGTAGAACAGTTGAAGTTGAGAGCATCAAATCAAGACATTAATTGAGAACAGTCAACATTATAGCACACAGGAGATTGCCAACATACTCAAAATATTCAAATCAATAAAAATATTGGTGAAAATGAAAAATGTTTTTTATTTTACAGAAAAAAGCATGTGGACTTTTTGGCCAGCCTAATAAATTTACTTTATTCACATGAAATCATTGTGAGAATTTTATTTTACTCAATTGATGTTAACCTAAGTGGTGTCGATACTAGGACAGTAAGCATGTCACTTTGAATAGAAAGTGTGTTACGTAACTTCATTTCTTCAATTCTTGACCATTGCTAATACGCAATGCATGTTAGCTGCTTGCAGCTTTTTGAGCTGGTGGGGAGGATTGTAATATTGGCCTTCTTAAAGAATTAGTGAAGAGAAGATTTTAAGAGAAATTGGTAAAAGGAAAAAATATGTGTGGCTTATTTAATGATACAGTTTTATTTTTATATCAAAGCAGGAAAACAAGTGTTCCTGTTTTTCCTGAAGGAATTTTTCTTACAAATTTTTTACTAGAAATTACCTAAGCTTGTGTGTTCCTGACAACAAACTGTGGCCTTAGTTCTAGGTGATGGTGCTTGAATGAACTTTTTACATTTTGTTCCTGAGAACTGGCTAACATTTTGTTTGTACTGGCATGGAGAAGAGAGATCTGACTCGGAGAACAACATTCTCCAAGGAGTATCACTGAAGACTCCCTTAATGGTGTAATAAACCTAAAAACAGGTTTAGCAGCTACAGATCTTATTTTTTGTTGTTGAATGAATTCTTGTTTGTTTTGTTTCTAACCAAATAATTTTAATAAACAAAGAAAATCAGATATACCAGTATATGGTTAGGATTTGTAAGAATTTGTAGAATACTTAATAAAGGTCTCCTTTACTGACTAATGAGTGATTATTGTTAATATTAAATGAATAATACTTTAAATAAATAGGGATGGAGTAAAAGGAAAGATAAGAGATGATAACTGGAAGATTTTTGCTGGCCTGATTTGTCTAGTGGTCAGAGAAATTATGGAAAACATCCCAAGATGAAAAATCCATTACACAGAGAGTTTCTTAAAACTATGTTTGTAGTCTAGTCATTAGCTTCAGCGATTATTTAATTATGAAGTCCTCAGGAGTTTGGAGGTAAGACCTATATTTAACAATTTACATGAATTCTTTTTTTAAGTTTATTTTATCGATTATGCTATTACAGTTGTCCCATTTTCCCCACTCTATTTTTTGTCCATGGGTCATACACATAAGTTCCCTGGCTTCCACATTTCCCATACTATTCTCAACCTCACCCTGTCTGTTTTCTGCCTACCGTTTACACTACCTATTCTCTCTACTTTCTCTTCCTCTCTCCCCCTCCCATTCCCCTGTTGATATCTCTCCATGACTTATATAAATCCCTTTAACATTTTATATAATAAAGGCTGGGTGATGATGAACTCCTTGAACTTGACCTTATCTGAGAAGCACTTTATCTTCCCTTCCATTCTAAGTGAAAGTTTTGCTGGATTGAGTAATCTTGGATGTAGGTTCTTGCCTTTCATGACTTGGTATACTTCTTTCCAACCCCTTCTTGCCTGCAAAGTCTCTTTTGAGAAATCAGCTGACAGTCTTATGGGAACTGCTTTGTAAGTGATTGTCTCCTTTTCTCTTGCTGCTTCTAAGATTCTCTCCTTATTTTTAATCTTGGGTAATGTAGTTATGATGTGTCTTGGGTGTGTTCCTCTTTGGGTCCAACTTGTTTGGGACTCTGAGCTTCCTGGACTTCCTGGAAGTCTGTTTCCTTCATTATTTGTTCAAATTAGTTTTCAATCTCTTGGTCTTCCTCTTCTTCTAGCACCCCTATGACCCAGATGTTCATACATTTACAGATGTCCTGGAGGTTCCTAAGCCTCTCCTCTTTTTTTTTTATACATTTTATTGATTATGCTATTACAGTTGTCCCATTTTTCCTCCTTTCTTCTCCTCCACCCTCTTACCCCCCCCTTTACCCCCCCCTTTAGTTTTTGTCCATAGGTCATAACACATAAGTTCTTTTGCTTCTGCATTTCCTATACTATTCTTAATCTCCCCCTGGTTTTTACCTACAATTTATGTTACTTATTCTGTGCCCCTTTCCTCCCCTCTCCCCCTACCACTCCCCTGTTGATAATCCTCCATACCTTATATAAATCTCTTTAACATTTCATACAATAAAGGCTGGGTGATGATGAACTCCTTGAACTTGACCTTACCTGAGAAGCACTTTATCTGCCCTTCCATTCTAAATGAGAGTTTAGCTGGGTAGAGTATTCTTGGATGTAGGTCCTTGCTTTTCATGACTTGGAATACTTCTCTCCAGCCCCTTCTTGCCTGCAAGGTCTCTTGAGAAATCAGCTGACAGTCTTATGGGAGTTCCTTTGTAGGTAACTGTCTCCTTTTCTCTTGCTGCTTCTAAGATTTTCTCCTTATTTTTAATCTTGGGTAATGTCATTATGATGTGTCTTGGTGTGTTCCTCTTTGGGTCCAACTTCTTTGGGACTCTGAGTTTCCTGGACTTCCCGAAAGTCTGTTTCCTTCACCAGCTTCGGGAAATTCTTCATCATTATTTGTTCAAATATGTTTTCAATCTCTTGGTCTTCCTCTTCTCCTTCTGGCACCCCTAGGACTCGGATGTTGGGACGTTTAAAGATGTCCTGGAGGTTTCTGAGCCCCTCCTCCATTTTTTGAATTCTTGTTTCTTCATTCTTTTCTGGTTGGATGTTTTTTTCTTTCTGCTGGTCCACTCCATTGATTTGAGTCCCAGTTTCCTTCTTATCCCTATTGGTTCCCTGCAGATCTCTCCTCATTTTCTTTATATTGTCCTTCATTTGTTCAAGTAATTGCGATAATTTTTCCATTGAATTCTGTGAGCATCCTGATTACCAGTGTTTTAAACTGTGCATCTGATAGGTTAGCTATCTCTTCGTCACTTAGTTGTATTTTTTCTGGAGCTTTGATCTGTTCTTTATTTGGGCCATTTTTTTCCCCTTGGTGCGCCTGTTATTTTAAGGGGCGGAGCCTTAGGTATTCACCAGGGTGGGGAAACTCATGGTCATTGTGTTGTGAAGCAGCCTGTGGGGGTGGGACCTGTGAGAACAATGGCGCTTGCTCCACTCTCTGCACCCACACCACTTCCCACGAGCAAGTTGAGCCCCTCTGGGCTGGCTCCGGGGTCGGTGGACGGGCCGTACAGTTCCAAGCCCCCGTGGGTCTCCCCATCGAACTCTCCTGTGAGGCCGGGAGTTCCTCCTGCCGCCGCTTCAACTCCCACAGGTATTTTCAATCAGTGATTTGAGGTTTTGTTTCCCCGCTTTGATGAGTTGCGCCCTGCTTTTTCTCCTGGTTTGTCTGCACGCGAATGCGGACCTGCCCAGTCCACCAGTCTCGGCCCCTTTGGGTCCACGTGGGCTGGGTGCTGGTCGAGTTTTGGTCAGGCACACCCGTCTCTGTGTGCTGTAGCGTTGCCAGTACCACTCCACAAACCGCGGTCTTGCCGTGTGCTTTCTCTCCGCCCTGCTGGCTGCGGAGTGGCCGCGCGCGCGCGCTCTTCTCCCATCTCCGCTCTGCTTACGAGACTGGATGTATGTGTCTTCTTTAACTCCTTGGTTGTTGGAGTTCCTCACAGTTCAATTTTCTGTCAGATCTGGCTGTTTTTGTTTAATTAAATTGCTGTTTTTTCCTCGTTTGGTTGTATGTGGAGGCACGGCGTGTCCACCTACGCCTCCATCTTGCCGGAAGACTCTCCTCATTTTTTTGAATTCTTGTATTTTCACTCTTTTCTGGTTGAATGTTTTTTTCTTCCTTCTGGTCCACACTGTTGATTCAAGTCCCAGTTTCCTTCCCATCACTGTTGGTTCCCTGTACATTTCCCCTCATTTCTCTTAGTGTATTCTTCATATTTTCATCTAATTTGTGACCAAACTCAAGCAATCCTGTGAGCATCCTGATTAGCAGTGTTTAGAACTGTGCATCTGATAGGTCGGCTATCTCTTCATGGCCTAGCTGTATTTTTTTCTGGAATTTTGATCTGCTCTTTCATTTGAGTCATTATTCCCTTTCTTTGACTGTTACTTTAAGGGGCGGAGCCTTAGGTGTTCACCAGGGTGGGGTAACTCAAGTCCCTGTGTTGTGATGCTGCCTGTGGGGGCGGGGCTTGAGATAGAACAATGGCGCATACTCCACTCTGCTGGCTCCCAATCACCTCGAGGGACACCCACAAGCAAATTGGGCCCTTCCGCCCCGTTCCCGGGCGGACCTGTTCAAATCCTAGTCCCTGTGGGTCTCTCCAATGAACTCTGCTGTGATGCTGGGAGTTCCTCCCATCCCCGCCTCAGCCCCCGCAGGTGTTTTCAATAAGTGGTTTGAGGCTTTATTTCCCTGTGTTGGTGGGCTGCGCTGTCTGTTCAATCCCCAGCTCTACCTCCCAGTCTGTGTGCAAATGAGGGACCGCCCAGTCCGCCAGTCTGGGCCCCGGTGGGTCCTGGTCAGCCAGCTGCGGGCTTCTCCGGGCACCTGCAGCTTTGCCCCCACCATTCCACAAACCGGCTCGCCGCCCTACTCCGCCCAGCTCCTCTCCACTTACTGGTCTGGATGAACATGTCTTCTTTAACTTCTTGGTTGTGGGACTTCCATACAGTTGGATTTTCTGTCAGATCTGGTTGTTTTTTGTTTTTAAATTGTTGTTTTCCCTCTTTTGGTTGTGCAAGGAGGAATAGTGTGTCTACCTACTCCTCCATCTTGGCCGGAAGTCCTACATTAATTCTTTATGGAGACACCATCACCAAAAACCTTTGCAAGTTTTTAGAAAGACCTGGGCAAAACAGGTATCTTAGAATATCCAGGTTATCAATTTAGTTGGAACTTTACAGATTTTTTTGAGCAATGCAGTTAAAGGTATTTGAATAGTTTGGAAAGGCATTGAAATCAGTCCGAGAAGTTTGGATTTGGTAAGGAGGTCTAGGTCAATGTTTGCAAGATTTGGGGCATTTTGTAATGATGCTCTTTCCTGATTCACCTCATTATTTGTTGAATATCTGCCAGAGTACCTCCTTAAACATAATCACTTCTGATTAATTCCTTGCAGGTGCCCTCAAACTTCTTGACCCTAACCCTGTTGTATACATCTGGTTAAATCCAACTCTCTACTGTGCATATAACATAGATAGTGAATATGCAGTGTCACATTGTTGAATGGTCTCACTTTATATGTAAGCCTCTAAGCTCAAGTAGGCCTTCAGTGCTGCCTCAAATCCTATCACATTTCTTTATTCGTTCTCCCACTACGCTGGCAGCTATTTTCTTTTCTTTTAAATCTCCATCACCTCTTCAGTTCTCTCTCTTTATACTCCTCACTCTCAGCTAATTACCTTGCTTCCAATATTTTACTGAGAAAATAAGCAACTAAAGGAGATTTTCTGTACACACCTACCATCTTACTAATTAACTTACCTCCATTTGGTCGTACTCTGCTTTCCCTTCTGTTGCTCTAGGTGAGCTGTCCATGCTCTTGTTAAAGGCCCACCTCTCCACCTGTCTACTAGATCTTGACTTCGGCTACTCAAGAACATCATTCAATAATTCTACCTTTTTGTTCTGTAGCATCAGTTTTCCCTCTCTACTAGAATATTCTCATTGCAGAAACAGGCTATTAACCACCCCCGCCCCCCGAATCCACCTCCTCTTTTGACTGTTGCCCCATTTCTTTGTTCTACTGATAGCAAAACTTGTAATGAAAGAGTTGTCAATACCTACTGCCTCTGTTTTCTCTCATTGTATTTTGAACCCATTCTAATCAGACTTTGCTTCTGCCTACTAAGCTAAATAGCATGATTGTGCAGGCTGTACACTGCACGAGTGTCACATTCAAGACAGTGAGCACATATTTATGACAACAGTTTTCCAGTAGATGGCACTAAATTTCATATTCTCATAAGACAAGTATATGAAAATTTTGCAAGAGATGGAAATAAAGTCAAGAGGGGCATGGTTTTAATCCGTACAGAGGCTCTGCTTGTCTGGTAGTGTTACGCTGTCACACCACCAAAATAGCTTTGTCAGTTTACAAATGACCTTCACATATCTAATCTCACAATCAATTTAAATTATTGGCATTTAAAGCAGTTGCTCACTTCCTTCTTCATGAAATGTTTTCTTCACTTAGCGTAAGGACATCATTGTCTCTTACTGACTAACCTCACTAGCCATCATTTTTAGTCCCCTTTTGTTAGTTTCTCTTTATGTCTCTAACCCCCTAAACTTTGTCTTAGGACCCTTTCTGTAGTAACTCATTTTCTTGGAAATCTCATGTAGTGTTATGATTTTAAGTATCATCTATACACTGGCAATTTCCCACTTTATTTTGAAATAACTTTAGGCTTATAGAGCAGTTGCAAAGATAGTGCAGAGAGCTCTCACAGCGTCCTTCATTAGTTTCCCCTAATGTTGACATCCTACATACCAATGGTACAATGGGACTGTTATCAAAACTAAGAAATTAATGGTACGAGAACACTAACTAAACTATGGACCTAATTCAGATTTCACCAGTCTTTCACAAATGGTCCAGGATCTGATTCAAGATCCTATATGTTGCTTTAGCTCCTTCTTTCTGACATTTAGGCATTCCATTTCCTTGATACCCCTTTGAAGAATACTGGTCAGATAACCTTGTAGTTCTTCATTTTGGATGTATGTATGTGATGCTTTCCTATGATTAGATTGAGGCCATTGATTTGGGGGAAAATACTAGAGAGTCATGATACTAAGACATCTCAAATTTAATATGTTCAAAATGGAACTACTGATTCTATTTTTTAACACTATAGTTTTTTCTAAATCAGTAATTGGCAGTTCTGTTCTTCTTCTTGGTAGGCAAGTGTGTCATAGGTTCCACTCCAGACCTACTGAATTAGAAACTCTGTGGAGGTGAGGCCCAGCAATCTGTTTTAACATGCCCTCTTGGAGATCATAATGCACACTGAAACATAAGCACTGGCTTAGATCATAGCACCTAATTGCTCTCTTTTTAAAATTGATTTTAGAGAGGGAGAGGAAGGGGAGAGGGCAGAGAAAGAGACATTGATTTTTTTCACTTATTTATGCATTCATTGGTTGATTCTTGTGTGTGCCCTGACCAGGGATTGAAACAACCACCTTGGTGTACAGGGTTGATCTAATCAACCAGGCTACCCAGCCAGGGCCTAATAATTTCTTAACTCTTCTTTGTTTCTACTCATTAGTCAGTAAATTCTGTCAGTTCTTCCAGATATATCCACAATCTACTACTTGTCACCATCTCTTCTACTCCTACCCTTGAAACATTTACTATCATTCCTTACCTCTTACCTGATCTCTCATGTGTTGCCCTTGCCCCTCTGCTGTCTCACGTTCCCCTCAGCAGCCACCGTAATTGTAAGTTAGATCACAATATTACTCTGCTCAGATCTTTCAGGGTTCTTCATCTGACCCAGGCCAAAACCCAAAATCCTCATCTTGACAAAAGCATTTTTCCCATCACTTATTTTCTACTAATCTTGTGCACTTGCCTCCAAAGACTTGCTCAAATATACCAAGCATGTTCCCTCTAAGGATCTCTTCTTTACCTTCTGTCTGCATACTCCTCTCTCGAATGTCTTATGGTTTATTCTGACACCTTAAGGTTTCTTATCAAAGAAGACTTTCCTGACTTCTCTGAGAAAATCATGGTGCCCCCTGTCCTCTTTGCATTCCCTATCCTCCTTACCCTGCTTTGCTTTTTATCACCTCACTTCATTTTACATATTATATGTTTACTTGTTTGTCATCTCTGTATATTATTCAATAGAATGCAAGCTTCATTACAGGAAAGCATTTATTTTGTTTATTCTTCTATCCCCAAGGCGGTGCTTGGGTCAACATTCCATAAATATTAGTTGGTTGATTGAATGAATGAATGCCATGCATGCCTTAGCACATTTGGCAATGCAGAAATAGTCAAAATGCTGTCTCTGGCCTCAAGAAATGTGCACTCAAACTGTGGAGATGGGCAGGTTTACAAATAACCTATGAAAGTGCTAAATCCTTAGGATAGCTAAGAGTAGAAGAGATTGAAGTTAAGAAGCTTCCTGACATTTGCATCAGGTTTTGAGGAATATGTAGAATCAGGAACACTGGTTGGCTAAATCATTGTGGACTAAGAGCTATAGCAAAAGAAAATTTTAAAGTAGCAAAGTAAAAGCTATAGTCGAAGGATGAATTTGAGTAATGAATGTAGAATCCATGGAGAGATACAGTAATAAGGGCAGTTGATATGTGAGTGCTTCTGTCCCTGGCATTGTTTTGGAAGTAAAACATTTACTCCAGCAAAGCATTTAATCATAGGAATTGTAAGGTATTTAGGACATTGAAGGAAGCAGGATATAATAAAGTATGTAACATGTCCAAAGTCATATTGCTAGTACCATACATGGTAAGGCTGGGCTCCAAACTCAGACAGCTTGGTCCTACAGCTCAGACTAATACCTACAATACTGACTCCATCCAGTATAAAGGTTGATGGAGCCTACACTGTAGGGAATAAATAGGAATGTAGTAACAGTCTGCTTTAGAAAGATAACTCAGGAGGCTATGTGAAGAATGAATGTTAATTGGTGGAAGACTGGGTAATTAAAATGAAATATGCTGCATCCATGTCATGTAATTGTTAAAGAATGAAGAAAATTTTACATATCTTCTTAATGGAGTATGTCAGTAATACACTGTTGTTAGAAAATCAAGGGAGGTGTCTGAAGTACGTTCCCATTTCTGTAAAAGCAGTCAAACCTTGTATATATTTGTAAATGCGCAGAAAATGGACCTTAATAGATAAACTGAATTTTCAGAGAGAGAGGGATGACACTGCTTTTCTTAGCTAGCATCTACTACTTTAAATAAGTAAAAACAAGATGTCCCAAAATGTAGTGAGGAACAAGACAAACTGCTTCAATTTATACAGGTAAGTGCCCATGAAAAGGAAGGAGATAGATGGAAGAGATAGTGTCCTTACATACTGCTTCGTACACTCTTGAGTAATGGATGTGCACTGGGACATTGCCTAAAGGCACAGATTGAAAAGGTAATGTCTATGTCTTCAAAACTTTTTAAGTATACGGTTCATTGGTTTTAGTATTTCACAGAGATGTGCAACCATCACCACTCTTAATTCCAGAATATGTTCATCCCCAACAGAAACCTCTTAGCCATTAGTAGTTACTACGTTCTCTCTTTCTCCTAGGCCCTGGCAAACACTGGTCTACTTTTGTCTCTGTGGATTTGCTCATTCTGGAAATATCCTATAAATAGAATTCATACAATATGGGACCTTTTGTGTCTGACTTTATTTAGCATAGTGTTTTAAGGTTCATCCATTTTGTAACATGTCAATATTTGATTCATTTTAATGGCTTAATATTCCCTTTTATGATATACATTTTATTTGTCCATCAGTTGAGGGCAGTTTGGGTTTCTGCTTTTGGGCTCTTAAGAATAATGTTACTATAAACTTTTTTTTTTAAAGATTTTATTGATTTTTAAATAGAGGGAGAGGGAGAAAGGGATAGTAACATTAACATGTGAGTGCCTCTCACGCACCCCCTGCTGGGGACCTCGCCTGCAACCCAGGCATGTGCCCTTACTGGGAATCAAACCAGTAATCTTTTGTTTCACAGTCTGGTACTCAATCCACTGAGCCACAACATCCAGGGTCAAACATTTATGTACAGTAAGTACTCACATAACATGGTAGATAGGTTCTTGGAAACTAACTTTAAGCAATGTATAATGAAACCGATTTTGCTGTAGACTAGTTGTTATAAACAGGAGTTAAGTTCCTGTGGCATATTTCTGGTCACAAAAATATAGCCAAAAAGTATAACAAAACTTCTAAATAAAGACCCAAAACAATTTTAATATTAAACATTGAAGTATATGGGCTCTGGCTGGTGTAGCTCAGTAAACTGAGCGCAGGCTGGGAACCAAAGGGTCCTGGTTCGATTCCCAATCAGGGCACATGCCTGGGTTGCAGGCCAGGTCCCCAGTGAGGGCCATGTGAGAAGCAACCATACATTGCTGTTTCTTTCCCTCTCTTTCTCCCTCCCTTCCCCTCTCTCTAAAAGTAAATAAATAAAAATCTTTAAAAAAAAACATTGCAGTATATGGGATCTATATATATGTTTAATAAAGGTAAATAAAACATATAAGATTATTTTCCAACATGCTTAATTCCAGTTCAGGGTCACAGGTGGCTGGAACCTGTCCAGGCAGCTCAAGGTGGGGCCCTACCCTGGACAGGATGCCCTTCCGTTGTAGGACACATGCATTCACACACACACAGTCTCAGTCTCAGGTTGGCACAAGTTAGGCCAATTCACCCAATGTGCACATTTTTGGGAGGTGGGAGGAAACCAGATTCCCAGGGAAAACACGCAGAACATGCGGGGACCATACAAACTCCTTACCTGCAGTGGCCCTGATGGGGAATCGATTTTTTTTTTCTCATCAATGTTAATGAGATGACGTTGAGTGGAACAATGTTATTTGAGGAACTACTGTACAGGTTTTTTTTTATTATGCACATGAGTTTTCAGTTCTTTTGGATATATACATAGGAGTGGAATTGCTCGGTAATACCTGTGTTTAACATCTTGAACTGCCAAATTGTTTTCCAAAGCAGCTGAATCATTTTGTATCTCCACCAGCAATTTTACCTTTTTCATTATAGCCTTCCTAGTTTAAGGGTGGTATCATGGTTTTGAGTTGCATTGTCAGGGGGCTAAAAATGCTGGATATGTTTATATGCTTATTGACCATTTCCATATGTTCTTTGGAGAACTGTTTATTCAGTTTGCTTATTTTAAAAATTGGATATAATAATGTAACCTTTTATTTTATAGGTAGGTCTGAAATTCTATCTCCTATTTCTGTGTGTGTGTGTGTGTGTGTGTGTGTGTTGAGGCTGATCTGTTTAGTCTTTACAAACAACCAATGTTTTACTTTAATTTTGTAGTATATTGTCACAATATATGTCCCTATCTATGTTACGTAGATTGTATAGAATGAAAACAAAGCTCACTGACAACTAATTCTTCAATTTGTGCACAGCTCTTTTACCAGGATCATTCATTATTTCTCTGTTTTAGAGAGGTAAGGTAAAAAGATAAATATTATTGAAGTGTTGTATATAAGTTAGAATGCTCAGGGGTAAGTATGTACTTGGCTTTTATCAAATTCTACCTTTTAAAAATATATATATTTTATGGATTATGCTATTACAGTTGTCCAATTTACCCCCCTTTATTCCCCTATTCCCTGCACCCTCCCTCCCCGCTTAGTTCATATCCATGGGCCATACAAATAAGTTCTTCAGTTTCTCCATTTCCTATACTATTCTTAACCTCCTCCCCATCTGTTTTGTACCTAACATTTATGCTTCTTATTCCTTGTACCTTTTTCCCTGTGCTCCCCTTTCCACTTCTGGACTGAAAGTCTCCTCTATTTCTGTGAATCTGTTCCTGTACTAGTTGTTTGCTTAGTTTTGTTTTAGTTTCAGTTGTTAATAGTTCTGAGTTTGTTGTCATTTTACTGTTCGTACTTTTGATCTTCTTTTTCTTGGATAAGTCCCTTTAACATTTCATATAATAAGGGCTTGGTGATGATGAATGAACTCTTTTAACTTGACCTTGGGAAGCACGTTATCTGCCTTTCCATTCTAAATGATAGCTTTTCTGGATAGAGTCATCTTGGATGTAGGTCCTTGCCTTTCATGACTTGGAATACTTATTTCCAGCCCCTTCTTGCCTGAAAGGTTTCTTTTGAGAAATCAGCTGATAGTCTTCTGGGAACTCCTTTGTAGGTAACTGTCTCCTTTTCTCTTGCGCTTTTAAGATTTTTTCCTTATCTTTAATCTTGGCCAATTGAATTATGATGTGCTTTGGCGTGTTCCTCTTTTAGTCCACCCTGTTTGGGACTCTTTGAGCTTCCTGGACTTCCTGAAAGTCTGTTTCCTTTGCCAGATTGGGGAAGTTTTCCTTCATTATTTTTTAAGTTTTCAATTTCTTGGACTTCCTCCTCTCCTTCTGGCCCCGCTATGATTCAGATGTTGTAAAGTTTAAAGTTGTCCTGGAGGTTCCTAAGCCTGTCCTCATTTTTTTGAATTCCTGTTTCTTATGTTCTGGTTGAATATTTCTTTCTTCCTTCTGGTCCAAATCATTGATTTCCTTCCCTTCATTGTTGGTTCCCTGTACATTTTCCTTCATTTCACTTTGCCTAGCCTTCACTTTTTCCTCCATTTTGCAACCATACTCAACCATTTCTGTGAGCATCCTGATTACCAGTGTTTTGAACTCTGCATCTGGTAGGTTGGCTATTTCTTCATCCCTTTTCTCTTTGGTGTTGAATTTTGTAAGTTTTTTTAAAATAAATTTTGCATATTAAGCCCTTATCAGATGTATCATTGGTGAATATGTTCTCTTATTCAGTGGGTTGTCTATTCATTTTGTTGATGATTTCCTTTGCTATACAAAAACACTTTTTAGTTTGATGTAGTCCATTTGTTTATTTTTTTTCTTTTGTTTCCCTTGCCCAAAGAGATATGTCAGAAAAAAAAATATTGCTACAAGTAATGTCTGAGATTTTACTGCCTATTTTTTCTTTAGGATTTTTATGGTTTCAAGTCTAACATTTAAGTGTTTAATCCATTTTCAGTTTATTCCTATGTATGCTGTAACAAGGTGAACTAGTTTTACTTTTTTGCACCCATCTATTCAATCTCCCCGACCATTTATGGAATAGATTATCTTTATCACATTTTATCTTTCTCCCTCCTTTGTCAAACATTAATTGACTATAAAGGCATGGGTTTATTGCTGGGTTTTGTATTCTGTCCTGTAGTTATATGTCTGTCTTTATGCCAGTACCATGCTGTTTTGACTAGTGTGGCCTTGTAGTATAGTTTGATATCAGGTAGCGTGATTCTTCGAACTCTGTTCTTCATTCTCAAGATTGCTGTGGCTATTTGGGCTTTTTGTGGTTCCATATAAATTTTTGGAGTATTTGTTTTAGTTGTGTTAAAAATGCCATTGGTAATTGTTTTAAATTATTTTCATTGTTTATGCTATTACAGTTGCCCCAGTTTGTTCCCTCTTTGCCTCTCTCTCTCCAATTCCCATCCTCTTCCCTCAGGCAATCCCCACAGTGTTGTCCATGTCCATGGATCAAGTATACATACTCTTTGGCTACTCTATTCCTTATGCTGTACTTTACATCCCTGTTCCATGACCGTTTTGTAACTAACAATTCAAACTTTTTAATCCCTTTTCACTTTTCACCAATCTCCTGGACCTCCCTCCCATCTGGTAACCTTCGAAATGTTTTCTATTTCTATGATTCTTTTTTTGTTCTGCTTGTTTATTTTGTTTTTTAGTTTTTGTTTTTATTTTATTTTTTTAACATTTTTTATTGTTCAAGTATAGTTTTCTGCCTCTCCCCTCACCCCACCCATCCCCACCTCCCTCCCCTGTTTCCAGCTCCCTTTTTACTGTCCATGTGTCCTTTATAATTGTTCCTGCAAACCCTTCACTCTTTTCCCCTATAATCCCCTCCCCTCTCCCCTCTGGTCACTGTCAGCCTGTTCTCAATTTCAATGTCTTTGGTTATATTTTGCTTGCTTGTTCGTTTTGTTGATTAGGTTCTTGTTAAAGGTAAGATCATATGGTATTTGTCTTTCACTGCCTGGCTTATTTCACTTATCATAATGCTCTCCAGTTCCATCTATGCTATCACAAAGGGTAGGAGCTCCTTCTTTCTGCTGCATGGAATTCCATTGTGCAAATGTACTGTAGTTTTTTGATACATTCATTTACTGATGGACACTTAGGTTGCTTCCAGGACTTGGCTATTGTAAATTGTGCTGCTATGACTATTAGGGTGCATAGGTTCTTTTGGATTGGTGTTTCAGGGCTCTTAGGATATAATCCTAGCAGTGGAATTGCCAAGTCAAAAGGCAGTTACATTTTTTAGTTTTCTGAGAAAATTCCATATTGTTTTCCATAGTGGTTTCACCAGTTTGCAATCCCACCAACAGTGCACTAGGGTTCCCTTTTCTCCACAGGCTTTCCAGCACTTGTTGTTTGTTGCTTTCTTTCAAATGGCCATTCTCAACGGTGTGAAGTAGTCTCTCATTGTGGTTTTAATTTGCATCTCTCTGATGGCTAGTGATATTGAGCATATTTCCATTACTCTGGCCCTCTGTATGTCCTCTTGGAGAAGTGTCTGTTCAAGTCCTTTACCCATTTTTTAATTGGGTTGTTTGTCTTCTTAGAGTGGTTTCATAAGGGTTCCTTATATATTTTGGAGATCAAACCCTTGCCTGAGGTATCATTAGCAAATATGTTTTCCCATGTAGTTGGTTCTCTTTTCATTTTAATGCTGTTTTCTTTAGCTGTGCAGAAGCTTTTTATTTTTATGAGATCCTATTTGTTTATTCTTTCCTTTATGTCCGTTGCTCTGGGGGACATATCAGTGAAAATATTGCTGCATGGAATATCTGAGATTTTCCTGCCTATGTTCTCCTCTACGACTTTAATGGTGTCATGACATATTTAAATCTTTTATCCACCTTGAATTTATTTTTAAGTGTGGTGTAAGTTGGTGATTGAGTTTCATTTTTTTGCATGTAGCTGTCCAGATCTCCAAACACCATTTGTTGAAGAGACTGTTTTTACTCCATTTTATACTTCTGCCCCCTTTGTTGAATATCTGTTGACCATAGAGACTTGGGTTTATTTCTGCGCTCTCTAGTCTGTTCTGTTGGTCTATGTGTCTGTTCTTATGCCAGTACCAGGCTGTTTTAATTACAGTGGCCTTGTAATACAGTTTGATATCAGGTATTGTGATCCCTCCTACTTTGCTCTTTTTTCTCAGAATTGCTGCAGCTATTTGGGGTTGTTTATGGTTCCATATAAATTTTTGCAGTGTTTGTTCTATATCTGTGAAATATACCACTGGTAGTTAATAGGTATTGCATTGAATCTATAAATTTCTTTGGGTAGTATGGACATTTTAATGATGTTAATTCTTCTGATCCATGAACATGGTATATGTTTCCATTTATTTGTGTCTTCCTTAATTTCTTTCTTCAGTGTTGTGTAGTTTTTTGAATACAGGTCTTTTATCCCCTTGGTTAGATTTATTCCTAGGTATTTTATTTTTCTTGTTGCTATATCAAATGGGATATTTTTCCTGATTTATGTTTCTGATGTTTCATTGTTTATATACAAAAATGCCTTTGATTTCTGAATGTTGACTTTGTATCCCGCTGTTTTCCCAAATTCATTTATTAGGTCAAGCAGTTTTTTCGTGGGGTCTGTAGGATTTTCTATGTATACTATTGTGTCATCTGCAAACAATGACAGTTTTACTTCCTCCTTTCCAGTTTGGATGCCTTTTATTTCTTTTTCTTGTCTGATTGTTGTGACTAGAACTTCCAATATTATGTTGAATAGAAGTGGTGATAGTGGACAACCTTGTCTTGTTCCTGATCTTATGGGAAAGATTTTAGTTTGTGCCCATTAAGTGTGATGTTGGCTGTAGGTCTCTCACATACGGCCTTTATTATGTTGAGGAATGCTCCCGCTATTCCCACTTTGCTGAGTGTTTGATCATAAACGGGTGTTGTACCTTATCAAATGCTTTTTCCACATGTATTGATATGACAGTGTGATTTTTGTCTTTTGTTTTGTTTATATGATGTATTACATTTATTGATTTGCAAATATTGTACCATCTTTGCATCCTTGGGATGAATCCCTCTTGATCATGGTGTATGATCTTTTTAATGTATTGCTGGATGTGGTTTGCCAATATTTTGTTAAGGATTTTAGCGTCTATGTTCATCAGCAATATTGGCCTGAAGTTTTCTTTCTTTGTTGTGTCTTTATCTGGTTTTGGGATTATGCTTATGGTGACTTCATAAAAAGAGTTTGGGAGTCTTCCATCTTCTTGGATTTTTTGGAATAGTCTGTAAAGGGGAAAGGGTTAGTTCTTCCTTAAATGCTTTATAGAATTCTCCTGTGAAACCACCTGGTCCAGGGTTTTTGTGTGTCTGGAGCTTTTTGATTACTGTTTCAATTTCATCAGCTGTTATTGGTCTGTTCAGGCATTCTGCTGCTTCTTCATTCAGTTTTGGAAGATTATATTTTTCTAGAAATTTGTCCATTTCACCTAGGTTTTCAAATTTCTTGGCATATAGTTCTTTGTAGTAATTTCTTAGAATTCTTTGTATTTCTGTGGTATCAATTGTAATCTGGCCTCTTTCACTTCTGATTTTATTTATTTCGGTCCTCTCTTTTTTTTTTTTCTTGATGAGTCTGCTTAAAGGTTTGTCGATTTTATTTATCTTTTCAAAGAACCAGCTCCTGGATTTATTGACCCTTAGAATTGTGCTTTTAGTCTCTATGTTGTTTAATTCTGCTCTGATCTTGGTCTTTTTGTTCCTTCTGCTTGCTCTGGGCAGTCTTTGTTGTTGTACTTTGAGTTCTTGTAGATGTAGGTTAGGCTGTTTATTTGAAATGTTTCTATTTTTTTTTTTAGGTAGGCCTGTATCCCTATTAACTTCCCTCTCAGGACTGCCTTCGCTGTGTCCCATAAGTTTTGGATTGTTCTGAGTTCATTTTCATTTGTTTCCAGAAACTTTGATTTCTTCCTTGATCTCATTCTTGACCCATTCATTGTTTAATAGCATGTTATTTAATCTCCGTAAGTTTGATTATTTGGGTTTTTTTTTCCTTGAGGTTGGTTTCTAGTTTCAGTCCCTTGTGGTCAGAGAAAATGGTTGATACGATTACAATTTTCTTGAATTTCTTGAGGCTTGTTTTGTGTCCTGTCATGTGGTCTGCCTCTGAAAATGTTCCATATGCATTGGAAAAGAATGTGTATTTTGCTTCTTTGGGTTGAAAGGCTCTCTATATATCAGTTAAGTCCATTTGATCTAGGACGTTGTTCATTGCCACAATATCTTTGTTGATATTTTATTTGGAAGGTCTATCCAATCGCTTCTCGGCCTTTTGGCTAAGATCAAGTGTGGAAGGTCTATCCATTTTTGACAGTGGGGTGTTGAAATCCCCTACTATAATTGTGTTGCTGTCAAAATCTTTCTTGAAGTCCTCCAAGATTTTCTTTATGTATTTGGGTGCTCCTGTGTTTGGTGCATATATATTTACAGTGTTTATGTCTTCTTGATAGATTCTTCCCTTGAGTATTATGAAATGTCCTTCTGGGTCTCTCTTTATGGCCCTTTTTTTGAAGTCTGTTTTGTCTGATATGAGTATTGCTATCCTGGCTTTTTTTCCTGTCCGTTTGCTTGGAAGATTTGTTTCCAGCCCTTCACTTTCAGTCTGTGTAGGTCTATTTTTCTGAGGTGGGTCTCTTGTAGGCAGCGTATGTGTGGGTCATGCTTTCTTATCCATTCAACTATTCTATGTCTTTTGATTGGAGTATTTAATCCATTTACATTTAAGGTTATTATTGATAGGTACTATTCATTGCCATTTTTTTGTACCTGTGTTTCTCTCTCTCTTACTCTTTTCCTTCCTTGTCTTAAAGCAGCCCCTTGCATCTCTTGTAGAGATGGTTTCGTGGAGGTATATTCTTTTAGACTTCTCTTGTCTGGGAAGCTCCTTATTTGGCCTTTCATCTTAATTGAGAGCCTTGCTGGGTACAGTAGCCTTGGTTGCAGGCCTCTGGTTCTCGTTACTTGGAATATTTGTTGCCATTCTCTTCTGGCTTGGAGCCTTTCCATTTAGAATTCAGCTGCTAGCTGTATCCGGGCTCCCTTGTATGTTACTTTCTGTTTCTCCCTTGCTGCCTTCAAGATTCTCTCTGTCTTGGAATTTTGCCGTTTTAGTTATGATGTGTCTTAAAATGGGCCTCTTTGGGTTCTTCTTGATTGGGATTCTCTTTGTTTCCTGGATTTGTATGAGTTTTTGCTCTCCTTCTGGTATCCCTATTATACAGATATTATTATGTTTCATATTGTCTTACAGCTCCTTTATCACCTCTTTATTCTTTCTCAGTCTCTTTTCTTTTTTTGCTCCTTCTGGGTGTTTTTTTCTACCTTGTCCTCCAGCTCACTGATTTGATCATCTGCTTCATCCAGCCTGCTTGTAATTCCTTCCAATGTCTTTTTCATTTGTGAGGATTTTATTGTTCATTTCTTCCTGGTTTTTGTTTGTAGTTTCTATTTCCTTTTTCATGCTGATGTAGTCCTCACTCAGTTCCTTGTAGTTGTCTGTGATTTCCTTGAGCATCTTTATAACCATTATTTTGAATTCTATATCTGATAGTTTGGTTACCTCTGTTTCATTTAGTTCTTTTAATGGGGAGTCTTCCATTCCTTTTGATTACATGTTCTTTGTTTTGTCTCCCAATTTTAGATGACTCTTTTTGTTTGTTTCTGTGCTTCCTCATATTTTGCTTTGCTAGCTGTCTTTGTAGGGTGAACGTTTATGTTAAGAATTCTATAAGGTTCAGTGATGTGGTCTCTTTGATCTCCTTGTCTGGACGCTGTAGGTTTGCCCTTCTCTTTGTGTGGTCTCTCTTGTACTTGGGTTTTTACCTTTTGATAGTTCCTTTGTTAGTGGTTTTTCTCCTCCAGCAGGTATGCTGATGTTCACAGCTCCCATCTGTTCTATGTGATCAGTGGCAGGGGATAGGCAAAATGGATTAAGACAGCAGGAGAGTATTTTATGGGATTTAAAGTACCAGCAAGTAGAGAAGAGATAGGAGATCCTTTGGATAAGAATAGCGTTAACTGTGATATTTCACCCAACTATCTACTTTTTATAAAAGGTGAAAGTGAGATAAGACTCTTGTTAGAGGGGAGGGTGATTGTGAGCTGAATCCAGAAAACAGAGTGCTTGTGCAGGTTAGATGATGAGATATATTGAGATTAAAGTATAGAAAGTAGGCATAGTGTGAGAGAGAATAGAGTTAACCACAACAATAATAATGCTCAGGAATAAAGTGAAGTGGGCTAAGATCATGGAGGGTTGCTGTGTAGTATGTACAATTGTATGGAACAAGAGTTATCTATAATAGTACTGGAAAAACAATAATGTGATAAGAAATACACGATTTGGATAACCAGAATAGAAAGTACCGGATCAAGAGTTGTGTGTTGTTGGAACACGGGTGAAGTGAAAAAAGGAAAATTAAAAATACAACTAGGAGAGAATAAGGAAAACCAGTTAAACAATGCAATTAAACAGAGAAAATGAAAACTAAACATAAGGAAGAGAAATAAAAAAGTACTAATAAAATAAAACTGGTAAAAATAGTGAAAAGATAATAATAATACACATAAACGATAAAATGCCAGCTCTATGGGATAGAAAAGTGGCATTTGTCTCAGTTTCTCAGGTTTTGGGGATTAGCCTTGTGCTCCCTTTCAGTCTGTCTGTGGACCCTTCGTAACTACACGTCTTATTGTCTCACTTGAGGGAAGAAAAAAAAAGAGAGAGGATCCAAAAAGAAAAATATAATGATAAACCTTCTGCTGACTTTAAACTTGTTCAGCAAGTTCTGCTGGTCTTCTAGATGCCACAGGAAGAGGGCTGGGCTTCGCTTTTCTCCCTTCCTATGGTTTTGATAGGATGAGGACCAGGTCTTGGTTGCAATTTCCCAGCCTCTGGCCCAGGTCCTCTGTGAGCTGCCAGGTTCAAATCAGCCACTCAGTCTCTGGGTGCACAGTATGAGTCAGTCTCGGGTGTGGAACCCGAGACAAGCCGGGCACGCTCGGTTCTGCTCAGCTATTCAGTCTCCGGGCTCATGCAGCTGAAATTTTCCTCAGAGCGCACCACCCACTGCTGAGTTCCTTAAAAAGCACCTGCCCACCGTTCTTAACAAGCATCTGGCTTTTCACACAGCCCAACTTTCCAGCCAGTCTTAGAGACTATCGGAGTCAGGGTTCAATACAGCCCAATTCCTCCCTTCTCCAGGTGTCATCTGCCACCTCAATTTCTCTGGTGCTGGTGTCCACAGTCCCAGCAGATTTGTACCGCCCTGTGTGTCTCGCACTTCATCTCTATTCTCTCCCCTCGCCACAACATCCAGTATCCAGGTCCCTCCTGGTGCTGGGCCGCCTTCCCTGCTCTGGTAGGGGAGGGAGCTGGTGATCTAACTCTCCTCCCTGTATCCTGAGAAAGGTGCTGGGCCCGGGGGCCACAGCAGCCTTGGTCCCTGGGCAGATCCCAGGGACCTTACCATCCCAGCGCAATCTCATCACCGTCTGTTTTTCAGTGTCCTCTGCAGTATTTTGCGCCAAACTTCACATAAGCTGGGATTCCATTGGCTGTTCACTCTGTTCCTCAGAAGGTTGGCTAGATGTTCCAACTGGGCACAGGGAGAACTGGGCTCTGCTCCCACCTACCTTGCCACCATCTTCTCTTTTGTTTTTTAAAATCAAGTGTTGATAGACGTGTATTTATTGCTATTTTATTGTTCATAGTTTTGAACTTTATCTTCTTAAAGAAGACCCTTTAACATTTCTTGTAATACTGATTTAGTGGTGATGAACTCCTTCAGCTTTTTCTTTTCTGGGAGGCACTTTATCTGTCCTTAGATTCTAAATGTTAGCTTTGATGGGTAGAGTAATCATTGTTGTAGGTCCTTGCTTTTCATCACGTTGAATATTTCTTGCTAGTCCCTTCAAGTCTGCAAAGTTTGGTTTTTTTGTTTGTTTGTTTGTTTTTTAAATCAGCTGACAGCCTTATGGAGGCTCCCTTGTACATAACTAGCTCATTTTAAGATTCTCTCTTTTCCCTTAACCTTTGGCATTTTAATTGTGATGTGTCTTGGTGTGGACCTTTTTGGGTTCTTGTTTGGGAGACCCTCTGCACTTCTTGGACTTATATGTCTAATTCCTTCACCAAGTTAGGGAATATTTCTATCATTATTTTTTCAAGTAGGTTTATAATTTCTCGCTTGCTCTCTTCTTCTGACATTCCCATGATGTGAATGTTGATACACTTGAAGATGTCCCGTAGACTATCCTCATTTTTTAAATTCTTTTTCTTCTTGCTGTTCTGATTGATTTTTTGCTTCCTTATATTCCAAATTGCTGATTTGATTCTCTGCTTCATTCACTCTACTGTTGATTCCGTGTAACTTATTTATTTCAATTAGATTATTCTTAGTTTCTGACCTGATTTTTTTTTTTATGTTATTGAGGTCCTCACTAAGTTTTCAACTCAGCATCTAGTAGATTGATTATCTCCATTTTGTTTTTTCTTTATCTGGAGTTTTGTTCTGTTCTTTCATTTGGGCCATGTTTCTTTGTCACATTTTGGCAGCCTCCTTGTGTTTGTTTTTATGTATTAGGTAGAGCTACCACTTCTTCCAGGCATGATAGAGTGGCCTAATGTAGGCGGTGTCCTGTAGAGTCCAATAGCACATCCTCTCCTATTACCCAAACTGGGTACTCAAGATGCACCCACTATGTAGGCTCTGTACACCCTCCTCTTGTAATTGAGCCTTGATTGTTTTGGGCACATCCAAGGTGAGCCACTGACTGTGTTCTGTCCAGGATCACACAGCATAAGCTACAAAGTGATTTGCAGATGTCTTCTATTTGTGCTAGGCTTGGAGGTACCCAGGCAAGGCCAAGCTGTGAACCAATGCTGACTTCTGCTAGTTCTGGGTCTGGAGCCACTTAGCAAGAGGTACAGGGCTTATTGAAGCCAGACAGTGCTCGTTTGAGAGAAATCAGAAGCATGAGCCAATACATGCCATTCATATGGCAAACCCATTAGAAACAGCTTGGGTGGGCCCAGAAAGTTGGGTAGGCTCAGAAAGTTGGGTGGGCCAGGGCCTCAGGGAATCACCAGGGTAGAGTCTCAGTTCTGGTGCCTGCCTGCTGACTCTGTGGCTCTGTAAGGGAAGGGATATGTAAAGAAACAATGGCTTCTGCCAGCATTTCTTTCTGGGAGAAAGCTACCCCCCATAGCTTTCACCCTGATGCTGGACAATTCAATTCCCCATATGTCTCTGATGCCTTTCAATCTCCTAACCCCACACTGGAGCTCTGAGGAAGCGAGTCCAAGTAAATCTGTACGTAGGCCCTTTAAAAGGAACTACCTGAGACTTCAGTTTCTGTCTTCCACAGCCTCAATCCCCATTGGTTTTTGCAGCCCAAGGTTTTGGAGAATTATCTTGCCACTGGAACCCTGCACTGGGGAGCCTAGTGTGGGTCTGGGACCCCTTGCTCCTGAGCATACATCCTGATTTTTTTTATCTGCCACACAGGAGTGTGGGACCAGTCTTTTCTGCAGCCCCCATCCCCCCCATCACCAGTTTTTTATTTGGTTTCTGCTTTAATTCCATAGTTGTAGGACTTCCATTAACTCAATTTCTGACGGTTATGAGTGATGGTTGCTCTACAGTTTAGTTGTAATTTTGGTGTAGTTGTGTGAGGAGGTGAGCCATGTTTACCTACTGCCATTGGTAACTTTTGACAGTTTTAATATTATGTCCCTTGAAGAAAGCCTTTTTGGGTTGAGACAATTAGTTGTTCTGTTAGCTTCTTGTATCTGAGGGTCCAAGTTTTAGGAAGGTTTCATCAATTATTTGTTTAAATAGGTTCTCTGTTCCGTTCTCCTGCTCTTCATCCTCTGGTATATCCATTATTCTTATATTGCTTTATCTAACAAAGTCAGATAATTCTTTAGAGCCTCACCTTCCTTTGTTTCTTTTTCTTCTTTTCTGTTGATTCTCTCTCTTCTCTGACTTGAGTCATTTCTAGATTTCTATCTTCTATATCACTAACTCTTTCCTACATCTGGTCTGCTCTCTTTCCTAAGCCCCCTGGTTTATTCATTTCTTTTGTTGAGTTTTTCAGCTCCAGAGTGTTTGGTTCTTTCTTATAGTTTCACTCTCTTTGATGAATGATTTTATTTCTGAGTTTACTGAATTGTCTTTTTGAATTTTCTTGTACCTTGTTGAGTTTTTTCAAAACTGCAATCCTGATTTTTCTGTCGTCTAAATCACACATTTTTATTTAACTTTATTTTCTGGAAATTTTAAATTTTCATTTGGAATTCCCTTATTATCTTGGTTATTCATTATGCTTTATGGATTTTTTTTTCCTCTGCTTGGCATTGGTGTAAAGAAAGCTGCTTTTTAAAAAGAATTTTTGTGTTTTCCAAAAGGATCTGTGTTTTCCGAAAGGATCTGTCACGTCAGCTGTGGAAAACACTTGGTGTTCCCCAGAGGTGGGGGTTCCCTTTCAGGCCTGGTCACTTCTGTCTCAGAACACCACCTCCCATGGGTTGGAAGGGGCAAGCTATGTGTTCCCTGTGTTTTCCTGGTACCAACCTTTGCTGTGTTGTGGTGCTGTATGTGGGGGAGGGGTCTGAGAGGAAACAATGTCTCTTGCTCAGCCCTCAGCTGGCTTTCAGTTACTTCCTCCACTACCCACAAGCAAATTGGGCTCTTCTGGTGCTGATTCCCAGATGGGTGGTTTTGTGTATGTTCTAGGACTCTGTGGGTCTCTCTCCAATGAACTCTCCTGTGAGGCTGGGAATTTCTCCTGCTACTGCAACCCACACAGGTTTTTACAGTTAGAGGTTTTGAGGCTTTATTTCCTGGCACTGGAACCCTGGATTGTATGGTCTGTCTCGATCCCCAGTTGTTCCTCCCAGTTTATCTGCATGCAAAAGTGGGACCACCTGCTTTGCCAGCCTCCTCCATGCCTGCCCTGGTCCTCCAACTGCCACCTTAGAGCAAGTCCTCTCCACCCTGGCTGCCCTTCTCCACGCCTTCTACCAGTCTGGATGAATGTTTCTTCTTTAATTCCTTGGTTGTCAGACTTTCATACAGTTCAATTTTCTGGCAGTTCTGGTTATTTTTTGTATTTAAATTTGTTGTCCTTCTTCCGGTTGTGCGAGGAGGCAAAGTGTATCTACCTATGCCTCTATCTCAGCCGGAAGTCTCCAGATTGTTGTGTTCTTAAATGACCCCTTTATTCTTATCCAATTACCATCTTTATTTTAAGTACTGTTCTTTGTTTCTAAACTGTTTTGATACCAATATACTGACCTACTGACTAGCTTTTTTTGGCTAGAGTTAGCATGTTATATCTTTTTCAATCCTTTAGTTTTAATCTCTGTTCCTTCATATTTAAATTGTTTTGTATATGCCATATACAATGGGGTTTTTCTTTTATAGTTTTAACAGACAATCTTACTATTTAAAAATTGGTGTGTTCTGACCATTTCCATTTAATGGGATTATTGATATGATTAAGTTTGAGTCTGTCTTTTGCTCTTTGTTTTCTATTTGTCCCAAATGTTCTTGTTCCCATCTTGCTCTCTCTCTGAGTTCTTCATTAATCAAGTGTTTTTAAATGTTCTGCATATGTCCTTTCTTCACTTCTTAGCTATGACTCTTTGTTTTACTTTAATGTTTGCTTTAGCGTGTACAACTTTAACTCATCAGTGTCTATTTTCAAGAGATATTATACTACTTCATGTACATAAGTGTAAGAACCTTATAGTAGTGTACTTTCATTTCTCCTCACCCAGCCTGTTTACTATCATTTGTCAAGCATTTTACTTTTTTATATGTTTTAAACCCCATAATACATTATTCATTTTACTTCTGCCAGTCGATTTCTTTAACTTTTTTTTTATTGCAAGTCTTTCGGTCATGAATTATTTTGTATGAATGACAGTGTGTTTATTTCAGTTTTTTTTTTTTTTTAGTAATTTCAGATATAATTCCCATACCATATCATTTCTGTATTTAAAATGGACAAGTCAATACTTTTGGTACCTTCATAGGATTGTGCAACCTTTATCTGAATTTTATTTTACAACATTTTTGTTCCCCCCTAAAGGAAACCCATACCCATTAGCATCTGTTCTCATCACCCCCTATGTACCCCTTTGGTGAGGGAGGGAACACCCACCCTAAATACTGCAGGGTATTCGAACATATGGCACCTGACTCTGGACAGGTGAGATAGACAGCAATTTAGTGGTCACATATACTCATAGCTCAAGGTAGGAGGAAACCTCATAACATATAGGACCACATGAGTGGTCTTATATGTCCTTGCTCTTGGGAGCAAGGTGGACAAACATGGACTGAGGAAGTCAGGCTTTATAATAACATGAGGAGAAGGTGATCCCTAGTTTCCACCAGAGGATGTGATTACCCTGTTTGAATAATTTTATGGGTTGGCAGGGGAGTGAAGTTTGCCAGATTAAGAAGTTGGTAGAAGGCAGCTCATATAGTTGAGAGCTCAACTAACTAGATAGGGGAACTTTTCTACTGGATTCAGGGGACATATCTGGTGAGAGCAGGGGAACTCGTGGTTAGGCTTTTGAGGGGCCCTGTGGGGCTGAAGAATGTCAAGTCAACACTTAATATTGAACCTTAATTTTAGACGTTATACCACAGCAGTCAATAACCATTACTCACCTACCCCTCCTGAAGCATTTGGCAACCACAAATCTACTCTCTGTC
This sequence comes from Micronycteris hirsuta, assembly GCA_004026765.1. NCBI lineage: Eukaryota > Metazoa > Chordata > Mammalia > Chiroptera > Phyllostomidae > Micronycteris > Micronycteris hirsuta. The sequence continues at coordinate 4,380 of PVJI01015066.1, read as the reverse complement.
TTTATGGATATTCTAAGTCTGGACATTTCATATAAATATATAGTGTTTTGTGAAATTTGTGTCTGGATTTTTTCCATTAGCATGTTTTTAAGGGTTACTTATGCCACGGTATATATCAGTACTTCACTGCATTTATTATTGATTAGGTATTCATTCCTCAGTTAATGGGTCTTTGGGCTATTTTCACTTTTGGCTCTTATGAATAATACTGCTATGAACATTTATATATACATTTCTGTGTGGATGTATGTTTTCATGTTTTGCCATACACCTAGGTTTTTCTTTGCTTTTTAAGGCTTTTATTTTTTTTTTGTTGACTATAAAATTTTGGTTGATATTGTTTTTCAGTGCTTTCTTTTTTAAAAAAAATTTTAAAGATTTAATTTTTTTTTTTTTTTTTTTTTTTAGAGAGGGGAAAAGAGGGAGAAAGGGAGAAAAACATCAATGCGTGGTTGCTTCTCAGGTGCCCCCTACTGGGGACCTGGCCCACAACCCAGGCATGTGCCCTAGACTGGGAATCAAACTTGCAGTCCTTTGGTTCTCGGGCCAGTACTCAGTCCATTGAGCCACACCAGCCAGGGGTCTTTCAGTGCATTCAAGGTGCTCCTTCACTGTCCTCTACTTTGCATTTTTTCCCATGAGAAATCAGCTATCATTCTTTGTTTGAACATATAATGTCTTTGGCTGCTTTTAAGATTTTCTTTTTATTATTAGTTTTAAGCAGTTTGATTATGATATGCTTTGTTGTAGTGTTCTTTATGTTCTTGTTTTTAGGGTTTGTTGAGATTCTTGGATCTGTGGGCTTACAGTTTTCATCAAATTTGAAAAAGTTTCAGCAATTATTTTTTTTAATTAAATTTAATTTTTTTAATTGTTGTTCAGCTACAGTTGTCCCGCCTTTTTCACCCTTGCTCTCCCTTACCCTACTCCCACAGTCAACCCCCCATTGTCCATGCCTGTGAGTCCTCTATTTGTGTTCCTTTGCTTGCCCTTTCCCCTTCTTTCCCCTGGTACACCCCTTCTGCCTCCCCTCTGGTTGCTGTCAGTTTGTTCTTTATTTCCAAGTGTCTGGTTCTACTTTGCTCATTTGTTTGTTTTGTTGATTAGGTTCCATTCTAGGTGAGATCATATTTTATTTGTCTTTTACCACTTGGCTTATTTCACTTAGCATAATGTCTCTCCAGTTCAGTTCCACACACGCTGTCATGAAAAGTTAGGAGTTCCTTCTTTCTTTTTGCTGGGTAGTATTGTGTAAATGTACCAGTTTTTTAATCCACTCATTTATTGATGGGCACTTAGGCTGTTTCCAGCCTTTGGCTATGTAAATAATATTGCTATGAATATTGGGGTGCCTAGGTCCTTTTCAATTGGTGATTCAGGATTCAGAGGGTATAGTCGCAGTTTTGGGATTGCTGGATCGAAAAGCAGTTCCATCTTTAGTTTTTTAAGGAAATTCCATACTGTTTTCCACAGTGGCTGTACCAGTCTGCAATCCCAACAACAGTGCTCTAGGGTTCCCTTTTCCACAACCTCATCAGCACTTGTTGTTGGTTGATTTCCTAATGATGGCCATTCTGACCAGTGTGAAATCTCGTTGTGATTTTAATTTGCATCTCTCTGCTGGCTAATGATGTTGAGCATTTTTTCATGTCTCTGGGCCCTCTGTAGATCCTCCTTGGAAAAGTGTATGTCCAGGTCCTTTGCCTGCTTATTTATTTATTTATCCACATTTTTTTATTGTTGTTCAAGTACATTTGTCTCCATTTTGCCTCCACCACTCCCCCCCCACCCCAGCCATCCCTACTTCCCACCCTTGAACCTCCCCGCTTTGGTTCTGTCCATGTGTCCTTTACCTGTTCCCAAAAACCCTTCCCCTCCCCCCCCATTATCCCATCCCACCTTCCCTCTGGTTACTGACAGTTTGTTCTTAATTTCAATGTGCCTGCTTATATTTTGCTTGCTTGTTTGTTTTGTTGATTAGGTTCCACTTATAGGTGAGATCGTATGGTATTTCTTGTTTACTACCCAGCTTATTTCACTTAGCATAGTGCTCTCTAGATCCATCCATGTTGTACTAAAGATTAGGAGCTCCTTCCTTCTTTCTGCTGTGTAGCATTACATCGTGTAAATGTGCCATGGTTTTTTGATCCATTCATTTACTGATGGGCACTTAGGTTGCTTCCAGCTCTTGGCTATTGTAAATTTTGCTGCTATGAACATTGGGGTGCATAGGTTCTTTTGGATTGGTGTTTCATGGTTCTTATGGTATAATCCCAGCAGTGGAATTGCTAGATCAAAACGCAATTCCATTTTTAGTTTTGTGAGGAGATTCCATACTGTTTTCCACAGTGGCTGCACCAGTCTGCATTCCCACCAACAGTGCACTAGGGTTCCCTTTTCTCTACATCCTCTCCAACACTTGTTGTTTGTTGATTTGTTTATGATGGCCATTTTTACCAGTGTGAAGTGGTATCTCATTGTGGTTTTAATTTGCGTCTCTCTGATGGCTAGTGATGCTGAGCATCCTTCCATATGTCTCTGGGCCTTCTGTATGTCCTCCTTGAAGTGTCTGTTTACGTCCTTTGCCCGTTTTTTAATTGGATTGTTTATCTTCCTGGAATGGAGTTCTTTTTATATTTTGGAGATCAAACCCTTCTCCAAGATACCATTTGCAAGTGTATATCCCCATATGGTTGGTTCCCTTTTCATTTTGCTGATGTTTTCTTTAGCTGTGCAGAAGCATTTTATTTTGACGAGATCCCATTTATTTATTCTTTCCTTTATGTCCCTTGCTCTAGGGAACATATCAGAGAAAATATTGCTGCATGGAATATATGAGATTTTTCTGCTTATGTTCTCCTCTAGGACTTTTATGGTGTCACCATTTATATTTAAGTCTTTTATTCACCTTGAATTTATTTTTGTGTATGGTCTAACTTGGTGATTGAGTTTCATTTTTTTGCATGTAGCTGTCCAGATCTCCAAACACCATTTGTTGAAGAGGCTGTTTTTATTCCATTTTATACTTCTGCCTCCTTTGTTGAATATCTATTGACCATAGAGACTTGGGTTTATTTCTGGACTCTCTATTCTGTTCCATTGGTTTATGTGTCTGTTCTTATGCCAGTACCAGGCTGTTTTGACTACAGTGGCCTTGTAATACAGTTTGATATCAGGTATCGTGATCCCTCCTACTTTGTTCTTTTACAGGATTGCTGCAGCTACTCGGCATTGTTTATGGTTCCATATAAATTTGTGTAATGTTAGTTCTATGTTTGTGAAATATGCCATTGGTAGTTAATAGGTACTGCACTGAATCTATAAATTTCTTTGGGTAGTATGGACATTTTGATTATGTTACTTCTTCAATCCATGTGCATGGTACATGCTTCCATTTGTTTGTGTCTTCCTTAATTTCTTTCTTCAGTGTTCTGTAGGTTTCTGAGTACAAGTCTTTTACCTCCTTGTTTCAGTTTATTCCTAGATACTCTATATTTCTTGTTGCTATATCAAACAGGATTTTTTTCCTAATTTCTGTTTTTGATATTTCATTGTTGGTATACAAAAATCCTTCGATTTCTGAATGTTGACTTTGTATCCCACCATTTGGCCATATTCATTTGTTAGGTCAAGTAGTTTTTGTTGTTTTTTTTTTAATTACTTTATTGTTCTTCAATTACACTTGTCTGCATTTTCTCCCCTGCCCTCCCCCCCACCCCATCTAAACCCACTTCCCTCCCTTGCTTCCACCCTTCCCCTTGGTTTTGTCCACATGTCCTTTATAGTAGTTCCTGAAAACCCTTCTCTCCACAATCCCCTCCCCCTCCCCTCTGGCTATTGTTAGATTATTCTTAATTTCAATGTCTCTAGTTATATTTTGCTTGCTTTTTCCTTTTATTGCTTATATTCCAGATAAAGGTGAGATCATATGGTATTTGTCCCTCACCGCCTGGCTTATTTCGCTTAGCACAATGCTCTCCAGTTCCATCCATTCTGTAGCAAAGGGTATAAGCTCCTTCTTTCTCTCTGCTGCATAGAATTCCATTGTGTAAATGTACCATTGTTTCTTTTTTTTTTAACTATATTTTATTGATTATGCTGTTACAGTTGCCCCACTTCCCCCTTCTCTCCCCCCTCCCCCTTACCCCCTTTCCCCTCTCTTTAGTTTTGTCCATAGGTCATACACATAAGTCCTTCTGCTCCTGTACTTCCTATACTATTCTAACCTCCCCTTGTCTGTTGTCTACTTCCCATTTATGCTACTTGTTCTGTGCCCCATTCCCACCCTCTCCCCCTACCACTCCCCTGTTGATATTCCTCCATACCTCATATAACTCCCTTCAACATTTCATACAATAAAGGCTGGGTGGTGATGAACTT
>PVJI01015065.1:0-42211 GCA_004026765.1 Micronycteris hirsuta | reverse complement strand
GGCTCAGTTGGTTGGAGCGTCGCCCCATACACCAAAGTGTTGTGGGTTCCAGCTCCGGTCAGGGCACACACCTAGGTCGTAGGTCTGCTCTCACATAGTTTTCTCTGTCTGTCTGTCTCTATGTCTCTCTCTGCTTCTCTTCCCCCTTCCTCTATCTCTAAGATCAATAAATATATCTTTGGGTAGGATTTAAAAAAAAAGCAAAGAAAAAAAACTCTAGGCCAAGAGTTGTTTCACAAATGATTTCAAACACATTATGATGAAATAATTAAGAAACAACCTAAAACTTACACAAAATCTTCCAGAGTATATAAAAAAGGGAACACATTCTAAATGTTTTTATGAGGCTGGCATTCTTGTTATCAAAACTTGATAAAATTCAAGATGTATCAATATACAATATGCAAGGCACTTAGCACATAACATAGTTCCTGGAAACTTGATTTTTTTTGGCACTCGTGAAGAATCATTAAATGAGGGAATGCACTCAGCGATAAATCAGATGGTCTCTGAACAATTTCTCTTCCATTAAAGACTTCAACTTCCTCTTAAAAAAGTTTGTCAGTCCCCCTTTTCTAAAAGTTAGAAGACTGCTCTTTGATAGAACAAGTACTAAACAGTTCTGGCTTTTCTCTGTCCCTGAATAACTTATGTAATTCAAAATTTAAAAGAAAACCCTCCTATTACAGCCTCACTTTTTCATTTCTCGTTCATTTATATGATGCACAATTACCCAGTTAGGTAACTCCATAGAAACTCTCATTTATTTTGAACAAACAGTAACTTTTTTACTGTTTGTAGCACTGTACAAAGTCAGATTTTCTAAGTCACCCCTCCAGTACCATGTCTAGCTTTTCTTCCTTTACATTTACAAACTGCAACACACATTTCGTTTCTCTCCAGATGCCATCCTTTGGACATCACCAAGCAGTTCTTCCTTCTTACTCAGCACCTAATCGGAACATCATCCGTTTCACCTCATTGCTCCCTTTTCCATCTGGCTAAAAAATAAATAACTGTAGCTAGTGAGATTTACCAGATACCCTAACACTATACTGAAATAATATTTCCATTATGTAATTAAACGGTTTACATATATTTCACTGATTTTTGTAATTACATTGTAAAACACATGTCACCACGAATCCGGTTCTATTGTATAGTTATCACTTTCTAAATGGCTCGCTCTTTGTTCTCCTACAGAGTGAACATATTCTTGAACTCACTTGCATTTGAATGCACTGGCAGAATGTGTGTGTATAGACGGTGATCTTAAATACACTCCTTTTTTTTGTTTTTAAGCATCACCTGAGGATATGTTTTTATTAATTTCAGAGAAAGAGGAAGGGGAGAGATGTGGGAGAGAGAGAAAAAAGAGAGAGAGAAACATCGATGTGAGAAACATTGACTGGTTGCCTCTCCTACACACCTAGACTGGGGTTCGAACCCACAACCTAGATATGTGTCCCAACAGGCAATCGAACCTGCAACTTTTTGGTGTACGGGACGATGCTCCAATCCATTAAGCCACCCAGGCAGGGCTAAATATGCTTTTAAAGTAATACTTTGCCCTCATGCCTATCTGGTCATTCAGCTTTAGGATATCTGTAATGCCAAAACATTTGTCTTCAGAGCGCTGATGAGATTTACGTAGAGAAAAACAGACAGTTAGAGTGGAAGTCAGAGAATTCGTGTAAAGGAATGATCATTGAAAACAATCTAAAATTTGCTACGACGAGGATGTCCCTCTAACCCTTGCCATGATCTTCGTGTCCTTCTAACGTACTTCTTTTTTTAACTCTCTGTCCCAGCTGGAGTCTTTTTATTCTCCAGACTTGTTTTTACTCATAGCAATATCCTTTTTTAAATTTCTGGTCACCTTCATACTAAACGTAGGTTCTTTAGGGAATGGGGGAAATTATACTTAGCATTTTTCAAAATATATAAACAAGAATGGAACATTATACTAGATACAACATACTGGACACAATTCCCTTTCTCCCTTGAATGGACCCCATAAACATCTAATTCATTAAATTCCTGTCTGCTTGAAATTCCACTCAAATTTTTAGCGTGGTTATTATTTCCTGTGTCATACTCTGACATAATGGTTAGAAAGTTGGACAACAGATAACACGAATACAGATGAGAAACGGGAAGGGGAGGAGCAAGGTGCACAGTTACCTGTCACCGAGCACGGGTACTCTACATTCTGGACATACAGTTCCACAGCCCCACATCCAACCCCCGTCCCCTCCCACTCTCCCTGCCTCACGCTGCATGTCGCTTCCTTACATTCTTGATCCTTCTGGGCCCTTTACACATTGTTACCCCTAAACAAGGTACACAATTCCCTCCCGCGCACTCTTCCCCACTCTCCACTTTTTGCTAACTCCTAAGCATTTTAAAGGTGCACTTCAGATATCACCTCTTCCAGGAAGCTTTCTCTGATACTCTAGGCCAACCAGGAGCTTTCTTCTGGGATCCCATAATTCACTGGGTCCATCCAATTTTTCCACTTCCCAGGCTGTAATAAAGTTATCTGTCCATGTTCTTAGGACACTGTGAGCTCCTTGCAATGCGGAACGATACTCAATGAATGTGAATAAGTGAATAAATCAGAGATGATTTTGTATTTTTTCATTGCTCCATCTGCCTGAAGAGACTAATTACATTAGTTAAAAATATATATATCCCCCATTTGAAATGGTGGAAGGTTAGATTTTTGTAGGGTTTAGTTTTCAAAGGGAATGAGGAAAAATTCATGGAATTGATCATGTTAAGTCATGAGTCACTGTAAGGTTTCCTAGAGAGATTTTCGTTTCTTCTCCTGAGCTCTTTATGGGCTTAAGTCCTACACATTCTAGAAAGGAAAGTGATTCTGACACTTTCCTATTCCTGGTGAATGACGAGAATTTTTCGTCTGGATTTTCAATTATGTTTGACCTCTCACACTGCAAATATATTTCAAAATTTAATCTATACACCTATATGTCAATACTATCGACCCACACCTGTTATAAAATGACTTAGTGGCTGAGGTTTCTCATTTAGGTTTTCAAATCCCTTTCAATAAGAAAGCAAATCTGGGAGCACCAAGAAGCTGCTGGCCACGAATGGACCATGAGCTCCTGACTACTGCAGAATTTACCTTTTATTCATCTGGAGAGAATCCTTTCTGACTGATTGGTCATTGTTCCACCTGCTGGTAAACAGTTTCAACACCTCACTTGGCTCACGTAGCTTCTTAAGTGGGTATGGAGGTGGAAGTGAAGGAGGGAAGGAATTAGCTATAATCTCATGATTTTTGAAATGCTCTGGCAAATGTAGTCAAGCTTTGTAGGACCTGGGGTTCCGAAGGCTCAGGTTCTCTTGTTGGAACCAAGGCAGTCAGAGAGAGAAGAAGTGAATGAAACTTCATGAGACTGGAGATTTTTGTTTCCTTCACTGCTATACCCTGACACCTGGAATGTTTGTAGAATAAAGGAGGGAAACGAGGCTGGAGCTGTTATGTGAACATCTATCCTCTTTGCTTAGTTCTCTCTTGCTGATCTCCTTCGATCACTGAATGGAGCACTGCATCTACTGTACTTTTATGGTTCTAAGCCTAAAGCAAGAATTTTCATTATGTCAGGTTTGTGTGTTTGTGTGCATGTACGCACACGTGTGTGTAATAACAAATGTAAGCTGAATCACCTTTAAACTCAAAGGTGAAACACTAATCACATAATTTTGCCACAAAACATTCTTAATGGATTCAGCAACTGATGTAAATGAGTCATTTTATTACTCTTCACCACTGGATAATAGCCTGTTAAAACAACCTAATCAATGATCAATTTGACCTGTTTTGCTCTCCTCTAAGCTTCCCTGATAAGTGAGAACTTCAATAAGTAGTCAGAGAAATCACTTTAGTTGATTAAACTTCTAAAAACAAACAAAAGGGAGAAGAGGCCAACATGAAATGAGCCCAGAGAATCATCGGTCAGGTACAAAGAGGAGAGGCTTCCCGACAAAGCTTTATTAAACAGAGTCAGATTTCTACCATCATCAGCCTAATTTTATACAGAAGACAACGCTCAGAATCCTATTTGTCATACATTATTTTGTTTCTGTTCGTTGTGGTGGTTGTATTTTTTCTGTTTAGACACAAACATCATCTTACATAGAACATGGATTATACAACAAGGCTCTGAGCAGAAGTAAATTTTATAATCAAAGCACCGAGAAATCAGTCATTATAACCCCACTTTATTATTAACTTCCCTGTGTCTGTATTTGTTTTTGTGGATTTTACCGAAAACTATACAAACTTTTGCTCAGCCTGAACTCCTTGATGAACTATTTTATTAAAAATAGTAACAGTAATAATAATGATAATACAGAAACCTGACTGTGTTTTGCTCCAAGTAAAAATACATGAAATGAAAAGATTTAATACACTGTTTGCAGAGAAAATAAAAAGTAGGCTCATGAAATATCAGTAATACAGGGTAGGGCAAAAGTAGGTTTACAGTTGTTCGTACGGAAAGTACAATCATTAACAAATAACAGAATCAGAATGAACTTTGTATTCTTCGTACTCACAATTGTAAACCTACTTTTACCCCACCCCGTATGTATTAATGTTTCAAAATACCTAAAAATAATTTACGTCGATGATGTATTCAAAAGCCCCCCTAGTGTTCTAAATTAGGAAGGCGCTCAGAATTTATAATGTGAATAGTAAGCATATGGCACCACTCAAAAAAAGGCACTGAAGCAAATAATTCATTAAAAATGCAAATTAACACGAGCGAACTTGGTTAGAAAAAGGAAGCCGGGGAACCAAAGGCTATGAAGGCAGAGGAAGAGGCGCAGCTCCGCGGGGAGAACCCTGAGGAGGTCGACGCGGCCCCTGGAGCTGTGGCCCGACTTACTCAGGAAGGGGCAGTTCTGAACTTTTATTACTGGGCTTTGCTCCCACTCTGATGATTTCAGATGAGGTATCTATAAACTGTGTGAATACTGGACCTTGGGACTACTTTATAGGTATTAGACACTTGTTTTTTACAAGGAAAACAGGCAGTACCATAAAGGTAAATGATTCGGATTATCAGAAGAAAAGGAGGGAGACACGTCCTCTGAAACATTTCATGCCTTTTCAAAGAGTTGAAGCAATTATGCAGTACAGTAAATTAGAACAGATTGTTAATCAATCTTACTAGAAGCTGTACAGTCATCTAAAATAAGTGATGCCCTTTTTACAATAAAATGTACTGATGAATTCAGTTGTTTAAGAAAAGGTCACTGCAGCACCATCAGTCAATTCTGACTTACAATCCTCCCAGTGACGGGCTTTTGTTTTCTTTAGCACAGAGCACTGATCACACACCGACGCGAAGGAAGCGCTTGCACTGGCTCAGGAAGTGGACAGGCTTTGTTTTGCCTTTTTTTTTGTTTTAAGATTTTATTTATTTATTTTTAGACAGAAGGGAAGGGAGAGAGAAAGAGAGGGAGAGAAACATCAATGTGTGGTTGCCTCCCACAGGGGACCCGGCCTGCAACCCAGGCGTGTGCCCTGACCGGGAATCGAACCGGCAATCCCTTTGGTTCGCAGCCTGTGCTCAATCCACTGAATTACATCAGCCAGGGCCAGGCTTCGTTTTTTGGAGAAATGTTTGTTCTCCCCCAAACATTTCCTTTTATGGTTCATTGTTTGATGTATGGGTAGACGAAGGTTTTTATAAAATATCTGCTAAGCTCTCCACCAGGAATGACTACAAGTACTCCTTTGTTTATTCACTCCTTTGTGAACTTCACCTGGGTACTCTCACACTATCCTGTGTCCCTGAAGGAGTCAGAGAGCCGCAGAGGGTGAGTGTAGCTGCTCACTTGCTATAAAATGAATGATAAATCCTCTCCTGATCTGGAGTGTTTTGCCCTCAAACAGATACTTGTCAGTTAATAAATTCTTATTGCCTGTAATTTAGTTGCTACTTTTCTTAGTATTTTAGCTTTCACAAAAGACTTCATGATAAAATAGTAATAACTCTACTGGCATTTTCTTTTGACCTTCAGATCTGAAAAGGTATTAATGGATCTCTCTCATGAATCTTAGAGTCTTCATGAATCATAACGAGTTACACTGACTTTATAGTTGGTTTTAGAAAAGTATAAACTCAGAGTAAATTTAATTAAATTACTTACTCCACAAGCTCTCTATAGAATTATGTTCTATATGAATAAGCACATAAAATTATACAAAGGCTAATAAAAAGGGACAAATCTTTTTTCATTTTCCTATAGGGGCCAAATAGACATAAAATTTAACCTTAGAAATTTGATGTTTCTTAAATAAAAATAGATTTTCTCATTTGGACATGCTGTGGGGGAGCTCTTGTAAGTAAGCAAAATTTAAAAAGAAATGAAGAATAATAAAAATGTTAAGAAGGCACAACAATTCTATTAATTATTTAAAAATGTTCTGACCTAAAATATCTAGAATTTGTTGTGTGCTATACACTCCACCCCACAGCTGAGGTTCTCATTAACTCATTTAATCCATGGTCCTTACCTGTTTTGCCGTCCAGCGTCTACAGTGGCATTAAATTTAACTTTTTTTTTTTTAAAGATTTTATTTATTTATTTCAGAGAGAGGGGAAGGGAGGGAGACAGAGAGGGAGAGAAACAGAAATGTATGGTTGCCTCTCATATGGCCCTCACTGGGGACCAGGCCCACAACCCAGGTATGTGCCCTGACGGGGAATCGAACCGGGACCCTCTGGTTCCCAGCCCGCGCTCAATCAACTGAGCTACACCAGCCAGGGCATAAATTTAACTTTTTAAAAGGGTGTTTCTAGCAAGAATAAGTAAGGCAGGATACAGGACAAGACTGTCCTGGAAGAAGTTTCTATTTAGATGGGGTGTTTGTAGAAGGCTTGTCAGACAAAACAAGATTGGATCTGAAAGCTGGAGTCAATAAGCGGGCTATCCTCATGGGGAGTGCTCCAGAGGACCCTGAGCGCCAGGAAGAGGAATTATGGTCGGTATACGCGCACTCGAGAAATTCCGGGGAGGCCAGTGGAGGCAGGACAGGAAACATGGCAGAAAATTAGTTCAGACAAGGGGATAAGGAGCCAGGTCGCCTTGAATCTTTTAGAAGGTGACAAGGATTTTTATTTTATTTTTTGAAAAGGAAAGTCTTCAAATATGTGATATGATCTGAAGAATGTTTCAGAAGATCATTTTGACTGTGATGAAGACAATGGACTCTGTAGAAGAGCAAGAACTTTCCACAGGCCGCAAGATGACTCCAAACCACTGAGAAAGTCAATTGGGCACTTTAAAACAGGGGGCAGACCCACATCCTCCAGGTTCCAGGTGTTCTACAGTACCTGATGTTCCGTGAGCACTGCACTGCCTTTCACACCTTTTTACTTCTGCCAATGCTATGTCTTATGGCCACAGTAGCATTCCTTGGCAAATTCTACTTATCCCTCAAGAGCAAGCTCAAATTTTACCATTTGATAAAGCCTACCTTCACGACCCTGGGGTTGTCAGTGTTCTTGCCTGCTACTCTCTACTGGGATTTTTTGAATGTGAACCAAATTTGGAAAACAAAAAAAAAAGAGCACAAGATATGAAAGTAATGAGACACTGTAGGCAATTACTATTACTATATCCACATATATGTGTGTGTATATATTTATATTTATACAAAGATACACACACATATGTATACACATACTCATATATATATATAACTCTGCTAATAAATGTTAAAATCTCCATAATAGAAAGCAAATATCAGATATTAAAACACACAGTAAAACTATAATACTTGAAATTCAGAAAGAAAATGTTTTGAAGAGGAGGTACTTAAAAGTTTTCCGTAATCCTATCTACACTGTACCAGTCAGATCAATCCCACAAAGATGTTAACAAAAGCAACAAGAAAATTATTCAAAGCCGTAGATGGTCAAGGGGCTAACACAACCAGGGGCCTGGCAAGCCGGAGCTCCAGGCCAAATCCAACAGGTCGGGTTCCCAAATCCAACAGGTCAGGTTCGTAAACTGTAAGCAGGGAACACAGCCACACCCACTCATTTGCATATTATCCACGGCTGCATTTTGTAGGACAACAGCAAAGTGGAACCATGGCATCAGCCCACATGGCCCTTAAGGCTGGCACAATCTAAAATGTTTATTTGTTGTCCCTTATAGAAAAAAATTGTTGATTCTACTCTATCTCCCTTCACCAGAAACTCCTTAGCCAACTGGGGTTCTCACGCCTTGTTCCTATGACTCTCCCGCTGATGCAAACCCTTCTGCCTGGGATTTGGTTCTCCACACCCTCCGCCCAGCTCAGCCCACTCCCCCTTCAGACTCAGTTCGGACCACCTTGACTGACCCTCCCTGTCCGGTGTGCATAGGGTCTTCCTCGCAGGTGTACATCAACTCATGCACACCTGGAACTTCACACCTGGCTCTCAAGATTTTAATTATTTATATCTTTGCCACCCTAATTAAATATCAGATTGCTAAGAGCAGGACAAGTTTTGTGGACTTTGTATTGCTTCTCCAAATGAAGACATATTCAACTTGTCAACCTTTGCAGTCAGCATGAAAGCCAGACTAAGAAAAAGTTAAATGAGTCACAAGGAAATTCAAGTTTAGTTTACCCACTGCCTCATACTGCAAGTCAGCATGGTAAATTGTTTACATGCCATACCTTTAGGGGAGGAGTTTATAAAGGATTATTCCTATAAAAAGTATCTGCAGGGTCTTTGGTCCTTCTGAGGAATTGCTTCCAACCTGTGATGAAGTTTCCTCTGCCACTTCCAGCTGCTTCCAGCTGCTTCCAGCTTCTCCTAGCCATGACTCACCATGCCCTTCCTAATTTGCTGCTTCAAAACTACTTTTAGAGCTGGAGCACAGAACAAACATGTGGTAAAACTGGTGTCTAAAATTAGAATAGGCAGGCTTTTAAGGACCTATGGGATTTTTCTTTCACAGGTGCATGAACAGGGCTGCTTTTCCAAAGATAATTTTTCTGAATTCCAGATTCTTGGCCGTGTTCTAAATGGGTGTTTTTCTTGAATCAGAAACTTGGTACAATTTAGCTGAACTATTATGGAATGGAAAACTACACCCTGACCTGTTTAAAGAAGAAAAATCTATAAAGACATTCTGCCTTCAAAAAGAATGGACTTGATGTAAGCAAACAGATGTTATTTATTATGTTAAAAAATAAAACATGCACCCAGATTTAAGCAAGCCTGATACCTTCAAATGTTAAAATAGGTTAGAGCTCTTTTATGTACTTATTTACAAGAATCAATTCCTGAACATGCTCTCAAGAGATAACAAGAGTCAAACTTCAGCAGTCATTGCTAAGTGAAAATTAAATAGAAATTAAGGGCACGCAGTTTTGGAAATAAAAGGTAAATTACAGAAAAGTAATCCATTTTATAACTCAGATATAAAATGATTTACAAATTATTATAAATCATTTTAAAAAGCAAGCTATGTTTCTTTTTTATCTGTGCTGTTTACACACACAGCTAAAAAGTACACACTGCACACAAGGCTTAATTTATTCTAACAAACTTAAAACAATTCCTCATATCGGTTTTCCCCTTCCAAAGTCACTAATGCCTTCAGAAATCTGGTCTCAGTCCCAGCCCAGGTCATGAATTTTCTTCTTCCATTTTTACCTTGTAGTGCTAATGGAGGAGTGAAATGACAATACATCTAGTTCTACTAACATAGCATTATGTTATCTATCTGACATAAAATTTATTCAAAAAATTTATTCATAAAATTTATTATAAAAAACACTTCACTTCAGTACAACTTCAAATAAACAGTCTGAACTGTGGCTTTGCCTAAAAAGTACACAGAAATTCAAAGCTAGAAGCTTGTGGAATGCCACATTGGCTCACTAAACCCCGCCTCCACCACATTTGAAAGGACAAAGTGAGAGGGTGACCTGGACAGCTCGGCTCTCCTAGCCCCCGACCCGGGCCGGCGCTTCTGGTCCCCGCCACCTGCACACCCGTCACAGGCCTTAGAGACCCTGACCCCTGCAGACAAACCCTGACGTTTAAAAACTCCTGTTCTTTAGCATTTGGAGTTTTCAGAGTTATATTTTTTCCAGTTATATTGAAATATGATTGACACATAACACTATTAGTTTTAGGTATACACATAAAGATTTCAAATATGTATATATTACAAAATGATTAAAAGATTAGATACCATCTATCCCCACACAGAGATATCATCTTTTTTCCTGTGATGACTTAAAAATCCACTCTCTTGGCAACGTGCCAATATCCAATGCAGTCTGTTCACTGCAGACGCCATGCTGACATTACATCCCCAGAGCTTACCTGTCTTGTAACTGAAAGTCGGTACTTTCCGACCACCTTTCACCACTCTGCCCATCTCCCTCCCCTGCCTCTGGCAATCACTACCTGTCCCATGTTTCTGTGATTCAGTTTCCTAAGTTCCACATAAGCACATAAGCGAGATCATAAAGTATGTGTCTTTCTCTGTCTGGCTTATCTAACATAATACACTGAAGCTCCATTCATGTGGCTGCAAATGGTAGAACTTCTTTTATATGACACATTTTCTCAGAACGATATCTTCCTAAGCCATGTTTATTCTGGTGATTTTTTTACTTTCATCCAAATTATGGTCAAACAGAATATATTGACTACAGAGAGAAACAGACTATAGTGAAACAGAGAAAGAAATTTGCACTTAAATTTTAATTCATTATCTCAAATGGATATGGATTTAAAAAATAATTCTGAACTTCAAAACAAGTAAATACATTTAATGAATAAACAAAAATATGCTTAAATCATTAATAAATAACTTTGAAAACAGTCTACGAGACATGTCAAGTGTAAAAATTAACTGTATAGAATCAAAATTTTTGTTTTACTGACATAAGGATATTTAAATATTCAGCTTCTACCAACCCATATTTTACTGCTAAGAATAGATATAAATAAAAATTATAGTATTTGAACTATCATATCATGTTTTGATTATGAGCCAAATGGAGCCAAAACATATACATCCAATGTTTTGATATTTTGTCTGATCATCACTTTGAAAGAACTTCATATGTTTCTAACCACATAGTTCATCATTTACATATTATAAATCAAATTATGGAAGAAGACACATAAGATCAAATATAGACTGGTTTACGGAACTATCTCACGCTCAGGCAAACAAAAATTGTGTCAGGAGTCACACTCATTCCTTATTTTTCTTTTCATTCTGTTGTTACATTAGGGTTTTTGTAAACTGTCTTCTGTGAACTAAAAATATTCATCACTGAGTATGAGATGTATTAATCTAGTAATTATAAGAATGACTGCTAAATTAAGAATATCTTCTCCAAATAATTACCGCAGCTGACATCAACATTATATTGTCTCCTGGTCTTTACACATTCTGAAGTTTGTCATTAGCTATTACGTAACATAAAAGAGTACGCCTTATTAGATCATTTTATTAACAGCCAACTTTAATGAGAACAGCAGTAAGTTCATTAAAACTAAAAGTTATCCGCATGAGAACAAAATGAGTGACTCTATCAAAGTCTCAAAAGTCTCTCTCTGGGGAAAAGGACAAAGCACCAATTCCTATCATATAAGCCTTACAACAGATACCATGACACTGTAGAAGACAGATCATTCTGCCTGTCCTCGCTGTATTGGTAACCTGCCTCACAGAAACAGAATGACATTCAGATGGGAAGACTACATGGTAGTATCGCTAGAACTTATTTTTATTTTTGTAAATGGGAGAGGTGTGACAGGGGAGAGCATCAGAAGATCATGCACAAAAGGAAAGCAGATAGAGAGATAGGGCATACTGCTGGCCTGAAACTGATTCAGCAGCAGTAACACAGTAGTTAATGTAATTCAATATCACATCTAATCTATTCAACATCTAATTATTTGCAAAGCTTTGTGGAGGGCACTCCAGGGAGAAAAATATATACACCCACCTTTACCACCCGGTGCTTAGAAGCCTTGTGTGAAATGGCACGTACATAGTAAATTCAATTACAAGGCACAAGGTAACGAAAGGCAGGACATTTGCTTCTAATAGATAGTTGATAAAATATCTCATATTTCAACAAAGTGCTATTTTCTGGTAGAAAAGTTAAATTTCGGGCATGTGCTATACGAAAATGTGTGAGATAAACCGCATTCCTGTTCTATACTGAGTGGCTACCCTACTACAGAGGATGAACGGCGCTGGAACAGGGTGGCAGCCAACTTCACTGGTGATGCCAGCCACCGGAAAAAGCGCCCACCCTTCTAGAGTGTGACCTTCACCTAAGTTGACATTAATATCCATAATGAAAACAAAGTCCTTCTTGGGCACCATGTTAAAGCTTTAACTCCTTTTCCTGGTTTTTAGAGGTCTACAGAACAAAATCTCAGTTCACCTGTGAATCTCATTTCTCAAAAGAACATGGAACTACTTTTTTCACCTGGAAAATGAGGGTGCTAACAGTACCTAACCATCTAAAGTTGTTCTGAGGATTATATGTGTTGATAACTCTAAAACACAACTCTATCTGTATTTTTCTTTTCCTCTAGCCAAGGGGCACATCAATACCGTCTTGAGGATCTGAATCCTCTTGATCTTCAGTCTTGCATAAGTACAACTGTTGAATAAAATTTTCCCAGGCAACACAAACCCTTATAATCACTTCCTCCAGTGTTCTTGACCTCTCATAGATGTCACTGCACAAAACGATTTAACAGTTACAGTCAATAAAAGACAAGACCTGTGATAATCATGTTTGTTGGCTTCAAAACCAGAGTGGATGTCTCCATGTCCTCAATCTTCTGGACCACTCCAAACACGCTTTCATCTTCACTACTCTGCCAGACAGTATCCCCTTGAGGTCAGAGATGCGGGAGCCAGTGTCTTCAAGGGTTCTGCTCTGGTTTTCCTCTGGCCACACACCCTCGCAAAGGGAGGAGTCTGTCAGGCCAGGAGAGGGTGTGGCCACTGGGAGCCACGCTTGCCTTCTGGAGTAACACCAGCCACACCTTCCTGCAATGTTGGCAAAGCTCAGTGTCTGCACTGTCCACTACAGTCGTCCCCAGCCCCAGGTGGCTGTTCTACATGGGAAATACGACTATGTGACTAATAAACTTTTAATGTTACAATATGAATGAACACGTATTTAAACTTAAATAGCTGCATGGGATTATGCCACAATATTGGCCACTGAGAATTCTCTTATTAAGGCCACCAATGACTTCCTTGCTCCCAATGCATTACTGACCTTTTTATTTTCATCTTCTTCGATGTTTCTGTAACATTCAACGCTGCTGAGTAATCGCTTCTTCATTAAGTCCCGGCTTCTTTTGACCTTGGGGGTACCACACCTCCCTGGTTTTCTGTCTATATCCCTGGCAGTCTCCTCGGTCTTCTCCGCTGACTCTACTCATAGTGCTCAAACTCCTCCCAGTACTGAGATGCCTCGGGGCCTGGTCCTGCATCCTCTCCTCTATCTGCACCCTCTTCGGTAAACTTGCACGTCAATACGGCAATTTCTAAGAAAACCTCCATCTCCAAATACACATTCCCATCACCAATGATGTATGTGAAATCTTCACTTAGTATTTAAATGTAACAAATGCACAGCCACCCTCTTAATCTCTCTCCTCGGCAAAAAGCCACCTCCTCTTAGCCTTCCTCACATCATTATAGCATCAACATCTGCCTAGCAGCTCAAGAAAGAACGAAAGGGGTTATTCTTGATTCCTCTCTCTTTCGTTGCCCCCCACCGCAATCCAATCCTTAAGTGAGAACTTTTAGCTAAATCTCCGAACACATCACAAATTGGGTTGCATACATTTTCTCTCATACCACAAACCTACTCCTAGTCACCCCCACCTAGCCTCAACCATGACAGAGCCCCCAAACTTGTCTTCTCACATCCATCCTTGCTCTTGTCACCACGGATCCGCTGCAGCGCTTCACCCAAGGAATCAGCCACGCTTTTCCATGGATGGTAATGGACGGGTTCACTGACAGTGAGCATTTCAATCAAGACTTGAAATAAGAGGGGAGCTGCTGAAGTGTTTTAAGTTTGGAAGAGAAACCTGCCATGTGGAGAATGGCTTGAAGGGGGTGAGAACAGAAATTAGAGTAATATGTCTGAGCCTATTTGTACTGTTTGTGTGAACACATAGGGAGGTGGAGATGAATTCGGATTAAAGGCATATTCAGAAGTTAAGAATCCACTGTGGGAGGTGAAGGACTGAGGGCATCAAAGTCAATGCCTATGATTTTAGCTTAAGAAACTCAGTGAAGGTTGATGCTACCTACTGAAATAAGAGAGGCACACTAAGAAACGAGCCTTTGGATGGATCAGGGGGGAGGTTTTGGAGGGTCACCACAAAGAAGGATTCCAAAAAGGGACAAAGGTCACCAAACAGCAATCAACGGAAGTGCTACAAAGATGAGTCTTTGAAACCCTAGCCTCCGGATGCCATTTACTCCTAATACGCCATCGATACATTTTAGATATGAGAGGTTTGTCAATCTTACTAGATCATTAAATAGAGAGGTCTAACAGGTATACACATAGTAGGTATGTCCAGGAAACGTTCAGTTATTGTTAATATAACGAGAGTGGTTTGAGCAACATCGATGTAACCTGACAGCCAAGGAGAGTGGACTGGAATGCACATGCGTGAACAATGACAAGTTCACTGTCCCAGTCAGTGGGGGTGATAGATGACACTGACTGAGCATGTGTGCTGTGTGGCCAACACATTCAAAATGTCTGAGTGAGTAAAGCAACAAATCCGCAGAAATGTTGCGTTAAGCCTGAACATTCCTCTGCAGAAACCATTCAACATGATTCAGGAGGCTTTCGAGGATGATGCAACGAGGGCAGTGCAGATAAAAGTGTGGCACAAACACTTCAAAGATGGTCAAAAATCTGATGAAAGTGGTCCATGTTCTGGAAGACCTACAACAAGCAGCACACCTGAGAATGTTGAACGTGTACAGGCTGCAAACACCGAAGATCAGTGACTGACAGTGTGAGAACTAGGAGCTGATCTGGGGATTCCAAAAAATACTGTATCCAAGATTTTGATGCAGGATCTTGGCATGAAATATATCCTGGCAAAATTTATTTCACAGCTTCTGCTACAGAGCAGAAGGAACATCATGCTGCAGTTGCTAATGACTTGATTCAAACCGCTACCAATAAAGCAGGTTTTCTCAAGAAGGTCATAATCAGAGATGAATGGTGGGTCTACCGCTGTGATCTGGAAAGGAAGGCCCAGTCGTCCCAACGGAAGTCTCCTGGTTCTCTGTGCTCAAACAAGACATAGTCAAGCTCCAGCAAGATCAAGACCATGTTAACTGTGTTTTTTGATTGAAAAGGTGTTGTCCATCATGAGCATGCCCCTCCAGGCCAAACAATTAATAAGGAGTACTACCTTAGTGTTCTTCAGTTGAGAGATGCAATAGGAGGGAAATGGCTGCAGCTATGGGCAACTGGTGATGGGCAGCTTCATCATGACAACACATGACACCCGTGCATGCATCATATCTTGTGCAGAGTTTTTCGGCAAAACATCAAATCACCCAGGTGACTCAGTCCCCCTACAGCCCTGTGACTTCTGGCTTTTCCTAAAACTAAAATCACCTTTGAAAGGGAACAGATTTCAGACCAATGATAAGATTCAGGAAAATACGATGGGGCATCTGATGGCAATTCCAACAAAGGATTTTGCTGAGTGTTTTGAACAGAGGAAGAGATGCTGGGAGAACTGTGTGAGGTCCGAAGATGCCTATTTTGAAGGGGACTGGGGCATCGATGTCCTACATACAATGTTTCTTGTATCTTGTATTTCTTCAATAAATGTCTGCATTTTTCAGAGTGTGTGGCTGGATACTTTCTGAACAGGCCTCACATGTACACACAGACACACATATTAGAGGCACATTTCCATTTTACTTCTCTGTATAGTTCCTTCACAGTGACTTATGGCATCAGGAGCCTAAAGTTCAAGTTCCGCAAAGGAGCAGCAATAGCACAGTCATTGGACACCTGGGGAGGCACCCATGCAATATCATACCTCAATGACTACAATGTGGGTCATTATGTTCACTACACACATCAGGAAACTGAAAACCTGAGGTTACCTTCCGTTTAATTCCCCACTGTATAAAGTTAGAATCCAAGCGATTATTCTTTGCTTTTCTCGATATTCAAGTACTGTGACTTTAATACAGGACCCGGCACCAATATAGCCCCTTTATTATAACAAAATCTTTGATCACAAAATCATAAGCATGTAATTCTGTAACATAACAACATTACACTCATGCACGCCATATGACATTGTAGGTGAAATGTTCAAATTAAAACTATAAATTATTCCCATATTATAACCCTACCAACCACACTCAAGCAGGCTTACTTCCGCCGGACCCTGGAGTTGACTGCAAAGCCTACCTTTAGAAAACCCAATGACAGATGTGTGTTTTAAACTTAAATGTCAAGGAGTGCATTCATTTTTCCTAGGTGTCTCTCATGCATGATAAGGTACACATGTTAATAAATGTGTTTGCTTTTCCTTCTTAAAAATGCGAACACACTTATGAAAGAGCCCTGGCTGGTGTAGCTCAGTGGATTGAGCGCGGGCTGGGAACCAAAGGGTCCCAGTTCGATTCCCAGTCAGGGCATATGCCTGGGTTGCGGGCCAGGTCCCCAGTGAGGGCCATGTGAGAGGCAACCATACATTGCTGTTTCTCTCCCTCTCTTTCTCCCTCCCTCCCTGTCTCTCTAAAAATAAATAATAAAATAAAATCTTAAAAAAATATAAATGCAAACACACTTAAAAATTAAGTTTGAAAGACTATCTTTCATCTAGGAGAACCCAAAAGTATTATTACATTTCTGAGGCATTTTATATATTTAGAAAGTACGAACAAAGATAGTGTTAAATATGGGGTTAAGACAGTAAAATTATCTAAAAAAGTTAGATCAAGAGAAAAAATTTTAAAATATTTACACAAAATGTCACTGTTCCTACTTTTGTTTAGACTATGCAAGATAAAAGCAATTATAAATATAATCACACTTTTTCAAATACTACGTTGTGAGGGAATCTTTCTAATACAAAATGTTTTGCATTTTTTGGTGATAAAAATATAAAGAGTTAATTAAAATAGTGAATCTCTAGTCCAACTTTTTACAGGATTTCCTCTAAATAATGGTCTATGGGACCAAATTAAGAGTGTAATTATGATATAATAAGCTGATTTATCAGAGACATATGTTGACCTTAAGTATATCTGAAGAAAGAACACACAAGGACTTTGTCTTTAAAAATGCCATAGTGGGATATTATTTAGTCTTATTTGTAGTTTATTATCAGATAAGTAATGATAAATTTCCTCTGACTCATTCCCACCAACTGTTTTATTGTCTGCCTCATATACATGTCAAGGGTCAGAGACTTTACAAGCTTCACTTTGGGCTATATTTCAAAAATTATCACCAAAATGCCTCTTTATACCAAGCAATGAAAAGTTAACCTTATAAAGTTTCTATGGGTTTGCTTAAACTTTTTAACTAGTGAACCCCAAATATGCTTTGCATAAAAATAAGGAAAAAAATTCAGTTGATACCAGAATTTTCCCTTAAATGAAAATTAACCCTTTTAACCTCTTCAAAAGTTAGTCTACTCTTTCCTTTAAGACTAACTTTAACTTTCCTTTAGGACTCTTTCCTTTAACTTTCCTTTAAGTTAGTCCTGGCCAGGTTGCTCAGTTGGTTAGAACGCTGTCCTGATAGGCCAAGGTTTGGGTTTGATCCTCGGTCAGGGCACATACAAGAATCAACCAAAAATGTGTAGTTAAGTAGAACAACAAATCGATGTTTCACTCTCTCTTCTCCTTTCCTTCTAAAAATAAATAAATACTTAAAAAAATCACTTTACATACTTTTAAGTGGAGTTGTTTTTGATTAATTTTAAACAATGATGACTGAAGGCTTTAATTTTCTAGTGAAAGCTTTAAAAAGTAATGGACACATACTTTAATAGATTTTAACCATGTATGAGCCAATGATTTTAATTTTAATTTTCTAGTGAAAGCTTTAATACATTAATGGATGCTTACTTTAATAGATATTTAACAATGTTCAATCTAATGGCCGATCCTAAAGAAAAAATTCAAAGGAAACTAGTAATTTCACACTTTTTAATAATGTAGATGGAGAGCAGATGACAGGTAGTGGGGGAGAGATTAGGGGTGGAGGGATGGAGCAAAAAGGAAAAAGGGCTCATGGACGTGGACAACAGTGTGGTGATTCCTGGGGAAAGAGGGGTATAAAGGGGCTAAATGGTAATGGAAAAAATACAATGAAGATTAAATTAATTGTAAATGTTGAAGATGGAAATAAACAAAATAAATAGACATCTTATCACAACTGCTAAAAAACCCTTGTAAACATCTAAAAAAATTTGCATTCCACCTTTTTAGCTGAGATACCAAAATATGTAATGCATTTTCCTAGGCTATTCCAACACTTCTTTTCACATGAATAATGAAAAAAAAGTAAGAGGACAAAAAACAAACACATTTCCAATAGAGAGCTGCAAGCAGAAAACACTGTGCTAGGGTATTCTACCCTTTTTAGAGATATGCACATATATTCAAACACATTTTCATGTGCATAGGTAAGTTAGGAAAGATCACAAGAATAAACTTTGGTCAAAAGATTTACATTTTTATATTAAAAATCAAATGTTATTTAAAATATCTTTTTATATATTTCAGAAAATGTAGATTGCCTCTCACACTGTTGCTATATAAATATAAAAATCCCACCTGTGTAGAACAGCCTAGAATAAGAACCATCTCCTCTTCTCTGATCAGCTGAATACATTAAAGTTGGGACAAATAAAGGTCACTACTTCAATAATGTTTTTATATGAAACCTGCAGTAACTGAATTACTTCTGCCTTAAAAGTGAAACTTAAAATTGAAATGAAGGTCCAGAAGTACAGTTTTCCAGAACCATGGGAAATGATGAGTTCTAGAGAAGTTCACTTTCAAAATAATTATAATAAAAGCTGGTTTAAGAAGAACATATTTATAAGATAATTATGTATCTTCCCTTCTTCACCGAAAAGAAGATATTACAGTCTTTCCCTGGATGGGGCCCACTCATGCACATCAACTTCTGTCTCCTTCTAAAGACGTAGTAGCTGTTGCGCAGGTAGGCGATGAGAAGACAGAAACTAGTAATCTCTACTCTTTTTCCAAAACGTTTATTTCTAAAAAAGTTTCTCTTGCTAGACTGTATTTTTTTTTAAGATTTTATTTATTTATTTTTAGAGAGAGGGGAAGGGAGGGAGACAGAGAGGGAGAGAAACAGCAATGTATGGTTGCCTCTCACATGGCCCTCACGGGGACCTGGCCTGCAACCTAGGCATGTGCCCTGACTGGGAATCGAACCGGGACCCTTTGGTTCCCAGCCCGCGCT
This sequence comes from Micronycteris hirsuta, assembly GCA_004026765.1. Classification (NCBI taxonomy): domain Eukaryota; kingdom Metazoa; phylum Chordata; class Mammalia; order Chiroptera; family Phyllostomidae; genus Micronycteris; species Micronycteris hirsuta. The sequence goes on along the minus strand of PVJI01015065.1, from coordinate 22,656 downwards.
CAATCCACTGAGCTACACCAGCCAGGCCTAGACTGTATTTTTTGATCATTTATATTTCTTATAAGTAAGGCAGAGTAATTGTGTACAAACTCCTAAACGATGTAATAGGATTATCTTCCAACAAAAACTTAAAATACTGATTTACTGAATTCAAATATTAAATCAAAATCCAAAGTAATAATTTATTATGTAGTCATCAAATTTCTAGAACATGATTTCCTCAGTAAATGCTATTAGGGCCCATTTCTCAATAGCATTCATTTACAATATGATATTTCTGTGTTACCACAAGAAACAATTCTGTGGCAAGAATTTACCTTGCGGCCCAGTTTGTTGTTTTAATGGTATGAACTTATGAATTCAAACACTTTGGATTTCGATATTTTATAAAGCCTTATTTGAAAATCTACAAATTCTTCTTCATCACAAATCTCTGCTGAATTGTTTTATAATGTAACTATTACTCTAGCATTGACTCACAAAAATCACAAGACAATAACGGAAGACAAAGAGAATGAAACCATTAGGAAATAGTGATGTCACTTCAGAGTGAACTCAAGCTCCCCTTGCAGCAACAGAAAAACAGTTTTCCTGTTCTCAAGTTCTTAAAACTGATTTTGAAAAGAACTTTCAGTGAAGATTTTAAAAGATGCCAGAATCCAGTGCTCACATATATAGTCAGGAGTATGTGAAAGCTGTATAAATTTCATCGCCACAAATGTTTTTATCTATTCCAGCAGACCAGATGTTTATATAAAAATAGGAACACTATAAAACTATGGCACCCCCCCCCCCACAAAACAGTCAAACTCTTCTTATTTTATTTAAAGTTGTCCTCTGCTAGGACAGAAGCCATTGCTACAAACCAGTGCCCATCAGTAAGAAATATGACAAGTGAATCAGCCTCTATCCCCACACCATGGAGTACTATGTAGCTAGTAAAACGAATGGCGTAGAACTGCGGACGGCTAGAGAGATGTCTAGGTGACATACTCTCTTTAGTAACAAAGAAGTGGAAATCAATATACGTTCTAAGACATAATCTTCCTATTCTTGATACATGTGCAGGCCACTGTGGGGGTACAGTGCACCATCCACCTTGGTTACATCTTTGTGGATGAGGTGAGGGGGGTGAAGCCACTCCTTCATAACCACAATTTTCACTGAATTAATATTCTGCTTTTGTTAAAATAAAAAACAAAGAGAGAACAGAAATCAACCACTTTTGCTGGCAAAATAAATATGTCCACTATGTTCAGCAGACAGAGCTTTGAAGGTAGAAACCAAGAAGGCTAGATTCCTATTGTGCTGACTGCTTATCGGCCCCCAGGCTGACTTCCTAATGTCTCATTTTGAAAGGGCACTTGTGTATGATACCCACGACCCACACCTCTGCTCCCTCCTCCACCTGGCACTGCGTCAGAGAGAGAGGAGCCTTCCAGTCTCTTCTCTAATGACTAACCAAAATCCACGTGGTCTAATTTAATTATACATATGAGGCAGATCTTTAGATTCACTTTCATTGACTGAATATAATTTGACCAGTTAATTTTCCCTCAGCTTCATTGTTTTAGAATGCATTCAATCAACAATATTGAATGTTTGCTATATGGCCAATATTGTTGTTCTATGTAGATTTAAAAAGTAAATAAAAACAAAATACAATAGTGTGTTTATGTAAATCAGGGTCCAGTCAAGCAACTGGTACCATTATGGGTATTTTAAAAGGAGATTTAATATGGGTGACAAGAGACCTGAGCAGCCAAAAAGGGAATAGTAAAATAACCCAGACTGGCAACAGCAAAAAGCCAAAAAGTCCCTCTTATCCCTAAAACCGGAAAAACAAAGGATGAATAAGATGTTTAAGAATCCAGGGGAGCTAGAACCATAGCAGGGGACGTCTCAGGAGCTGGGTCATAAGAGCCACATCCACTGCAGAAAAATGTTGTCCAAGTACGAGACGGAGACGGAGACGGAGATGGAGACGGAGATGGAGATGGAGACAGAGGTGGAGACAGACGGAGACAGAGACGGAGACAGACATGGAGACAGATGGAGACAGAGACGGAGAAAGAGACGGAGACAGACATGGAGACAGAGGTGGAGACAGACGGAGACAGAGACGGAGACAGAGATGGAGACAGAAAGAACAGAGCCCTGGCTCCTCCCCTCCTTTAACCTTTCCGGCTGTCTCCCAAAACCTCCCAATGGCTGAACTTCCTAGGAAGTCAGCAGGCAAGAGAAATTTGGAAAGCGTGGTTTGCAGGAGAAGGGATAATGCAAAGAGCCAATGAGATTTCAGTAATGATTAATTTAGCACTTAAACTTCTCAACATCTCTAACTTTTCACTTCCCAGATAGATGCCTACAACACACACTTCCATTGCACACACATGTGGTGCACTCACTGCACACATGGGCATTCACAAGGCCAGCCATGCGGCACTGAAGCGAATGCACTAAGAGGAGCATGCAGAATGTACGGTGCTTAAAACCTACAAGGATCTAAGAGAGTCGCTCGACCTCTCTTTCTCATCTCCTTTTTCATTTTTTAAGTTTATCCTTAGGTTAGTTCATTAGAAGTTGCACCATAAATGCCATTGTACTTTTAACTTAGTTATTAATGAAGCACAGATGCTATTTACTTCAGCACCTTTACTAAAGTGAAGTCATTTGATTCTAACCACATATTTCTCTAATCTGAGGCATTCAATCAGATGCTCCTAAAATGATTAACTTTTTATCTAAGTTTATCTAGTGCTACTCTTTGTGTTTTGTGGACACAGTGAGCAGATTTTCTAAAACACTAATATGATTGTGCTAGCAGGTTGTTGTCGTTTTTAATTTTCTGATTTAACAGAAACTTTTTTTTCTATTAGACATACTGTTAACTATTGGTTAGAAGACACACCTATTCCAATATTAAATAAGTCCTAATTTTTAGTATTTTTATAGAGAATGGCTACTGAATCCTATCAAACATCAGAATTTATTGAGAGGATTACAGGGTAATAGTTTTCTTTATTTAACAAGGGGGTTCCTTTTTATTCATTCTTTTCTCTCCTGTTCCTCTTAGTCTCCCTATAGCTTATTATAATAGAGTCAGCCAACAAATGTATTTCTTTCTAGGTGGGTATTTCCCTGTGCATGACCCACACAGTTACAGTCTCAGCATTCCCTGTGGCACTTCACCATTTCTTCACTAGTTTCATCGTTGCCGGACATACAAAGCTGCAGCTTTGCTGCCAAATCCTTGTCTCTGCCTTTCAGTATCCAGATTCTAGATGGCTGAGGTTACTTAAAGCCTACACCTACTGTGTCATAAAGGAATTTATTTCTATAGGTCCATGAACTGCTGGAGAACTTAGAAAAAGTTTTTCTCTCACTGTAAAGGGAAAACAAAAATCAAATCACCTAAAAACCGAGAGTTAAGCAATTTTTGCAATGGCATGCAAAAGTGTGTAGTGATCTTAGATCAAGATCCCAGTCTGCCCACCAGGTAATATTTTTCACATACCACAATTTTTCTCCTGTCCATTTAGTTTGGGTAATTGAACATTTCCCATTTGAGGTTGTATTTAAGACCTGAAACATTAGGAAAGGAAATTAGGTGCTTTAATCTATGCCAGCCATCCTAATATCTTCATAGCGGCTGGTTAGTAATGCTGATATTGAAGGGAAAGGTTACAGAGTGAGTTACGAGCCGCTTTTCAAAGAGAGGATGGCAGTAGCTAGAGCGTGGGAGGAATGTGAGGGGTACTCCAGGGAGAAATGAATGACGGGGGGCAATAAAAGACCGCCCTAACTGGGACGGAGGAAATGGACAATAGGAGAGTCTGATGGTAGGTTACAGTCTTGCTGCCCTAGAGCAGAAGTCTGATGATAATGAACGGGTCAAAGACAAATCACCGAAGGATTCCGTAAGTGGGAAGAATACGAAGTGCCTGAGACAGACGATGAGTTTTTGAGGAATCATATCCCAGGCAGTCTTCACATTAAAAAAAAATAGTCAATATCAAAATTATTTGCTGTAAGACAAGAAATACTGCCTCCTTTACATCCACTATAACCCAGAGAGCAGCTTATGTTGAACAAATAGTTCCCAATGAACTGATTTTACATCTCTGGGTGAGAAACAGTTTATGGTGAAATCAAATTGCTACACTGAGAAACGTATTTTTTTCAAAAGCAATGCAAATGTGTGGGAAGGAAATTAATGCTTTTTGAGAGTCTACTGTGTGCCAAGCGATACGCTGAGGAAGATTGTTGAATCCTGCTACGGAGTCAGGGAGCCTCCAAGTCTTTGACGGAGACTTTATTAAAAACCGACAGTAAAAGTGTGGTCTATTCGTCTTAATCTACGAAAGAGTCGTGCACATAAAAAGCATTCGAGCATCTTATAGGAGTTTTCCTCCCCATCTAATTCACGTCTTCCTTGAAGCATTTTAACATCTAATAAAATTTTTTCCTAAATATGGACGCTCTTCTTTAGAATAGCAATTCTCTTCACACTTTTTTCTTTACCCTAAAACCTAAAAATTCTTTTTATTCAGGGAGACTCAAGAAACCCATATGTATGGATCCTAAATAAGGAACTCACACTGTCTCTTGCTGTAGCACAACTGCTATTGGTTGGTTTCTTCCAAGGGAATGACAGATTGAAGCATTTCTAATAGCGAAGACTTTCACTTCACAATTTCTGTGTTTTATTATGTTAAAAATGCTGAACTCATAATAAAATGTTCTTTTCCTGGGCAGATGCTTTGATCATAGTTCATATCCCATCTTGAATGGCAACAGGCCTGCAAAACCAGTGAAGACCTTCAGACCTGGCCTGTCTGTCTCGGACGTGGTCACACCCAGGGACACTCACACGCAGGTTCTCGATGTGTTTCCTGTGGCCAAAAAGCCCTTAAAATCCCTGACTTATGCAAGAAAGAGGGAATTTCAAATTTATAGCATATTAAAACATTTAATAAATCCTCTTTAGGGGGGTGGAAGGAACTCACCTCAAATGAAAATTGACTTTATCAGCCCTGCAGTATGGCAATAAGAACAGCGGCCCATTATTTTTATTTTGAATGAAGAAAGAGCTTTGGTGCTGAATTCCGCTTTTCAAGCACAATCTGTCTTTGATGGCCAGTTATCTCTGGATAGCTCAAATGCTTATTTGACATCTTCGTGATTTTGACCCTTGGGCACTTCAGAACCCTCACTATGTAAAACTAAATCTATCATTTCCCTAATCAGATCCTCCTCCTTCCAGTGTTCTCCATCCCAGTACAGACCGGTACCAAATTACCTAGCATCCCAGGGCAGAAATGTGTGCCTCATTCTTGACGCCTCTCTCTCTCTCTCTCTCTCCTTCAACCACCCTCATGCCGCTGGTCTTCGAATGCTGACTACTTCACACCCCGTCCTGCTCTCGAATTTGTCTGTTTTCATGTGCACCAGCTCCACTACCCTGTCCTAGGCCACCAGCATACCCCATGTGCTTTACTGCGGTAGCCGTTTAACTCACCTCCCTGCTTTCTCCTTTTGCCCTCTTCAATCTATTATCTCCCAACACACCAGCAATCATTTTAAAACACCAATCTCATGATGTCTGGCCATTACTTAAAATATTTCATTAGTTCTCTAATTCTTTTAGGATAATTTTCAAACCCTTCTCATGAACTAGTTTCTGTTTATTTCTCTACAATCATGTAAGACTGCTCCTATCAGCCCCTCCTCCCTCGCTCTAGCTATTCTAAACCTTCTGTTTTTCAAGGTTCCATGTTCTCTCTTCATCCTGGTGCCTTGTAAAGATCATTATCCCTGCCAGGGAACACCCTTCTCTCCCGTTCCTGTCACCTGCCCAACTCCTACTCCTCCTTTGGTCAGCTACTTAGATTTCACTTCCTCCAGGAGACTTGACCTCCAAAATCTGAGTTAAGCAGCCCTCTTTATTGTACAAGGTCTGTCGGGAAAAAGTCCAACCATTATTAATATAATGAGAATGGTTTCCATGATATTGATGTAACTGGGCAGCCAAGGAGAGTGGACTGGAATGCGTACGCATAAACAATGATGACTTCACTGTACTAATCAGTGGGGGCGGTAGATGCTGTTGAGTGAGCCTGTGTACTGTGTGACCATCTCATTCAAAATGACTGAGTGAGTAGAGAAATGAATCTGCATCAAAGTTTGCATTAAGCTTGAACATTCCTCCATGGAAACTACTTGAATGATTCAGAAGGCTGCATCTGTGGGCAACTGGTTGGCAGCTTCATCATGACAACGTGCCCACACATGCATCATGTCTCATGCAAAGATTTTTTGGTGACAATCAAATCACCCAGGTGACTCAGCCCCCCTACAGCCCAGATTTGGCACCCTGAGACTTCTGGCTTTTCCCAAAACGAAAATCACCTTTGAGAGGGAAGAGATTTCAGACCATTGATGACATTCAGGAAAATACAACAGGGCAGCTGATGGGGACTGGGAGAACTGTGTGAGGTCCCAGGGTGCTACATTGAAGAGGACTGAGGTGTCACTGTCCTGTGTACAACATTTCTTGAGTCTTGTATCATCTTCAATAAACGTCTTTCTTTTCTGGAGTACATGGATGGATACTTTCTGGACAGACTTTGTATGCTTCCTATTAAAGCATTTTTCTTCCTCTTAATAAAATCCTTTCTCCCATTTTGTATGATCTGTGCTTGACACACAATAAACTTCTAAAAAATGGTCAAAGAGTGAAATAATCTGTGTTACAAAGCGATCATCAGGTTAATCATTTGCAGATACAAAGAGCAGCAATAAATAGTTTCTTTTCCCTGCCCTCTCCCTCTCTTCTTTCTCTCTTAAAGGAAACCTCATTATCGGATGCTTATAAGATGCTTTCTACTGTACTTGGTTTGTCCACTACCCCAAAGCTAAGGACAAAGAGAGAGAAACCACTTCCTATTTAAATAGAGTCATAAATATCTAGTGTCAGACAATTCCCTCAGGGCTTTCTAAAATGTGGCTGGAAAAGCTCTGCTACCCATAACCATGTCTGGCCCACTTCTTATGTCTTTAGGAAAAAGACCAGGGAGAAAAAGGAGAGAATCATATAGTCATATACTCCGCCTGGGCTGCCAAGATAGGAAGAGGATGGGGATTTTGTGTTTTCTTTAACCAGAGGTATATGGGATGAAGAGCAGCAGAATCTATCATAAATATCACAATACTGCAAGAAGGAGAAATTTTATATCTCCAACCTTGGTCAAACATGCACATAGGCAACCCCTTTACTGATATCCTCTACCTATCCAATGACGGGGAAAAGAAATGAGAGACCAACAAGTAATGAAGGCACAGGCATGAGCGCACAGCCTGCATTCTACATTTTGGCATTACAATATGTGACAGTCCCATGAATTACAGAAGGAAGCTGAGCCTGTACCTCAAAAAAGTTATCCAGTCACGCATGGCAACTGAGGAGAAAGAAGCTGGGAGATGTGCTTCTGATGGCAACAGTTGAGAGTGGTGAGGTTAAAAAGGTCATGCTACTATCACACAATGGGCCTGCCCCAGTGACCACAAGCCAGGGCACCCTGCCCCGAGGGGTACTGGAAGCTTGCACCTCTGGCAGGTGGAAAGGAAGCATGGCTGTCCTGCTTTAGCAGACCTTCTGAGGAGGTGGAATAAAACTGATCATCAGCCCTGGCTGGTGTAGCTCAGTGGATTGAGCGCGGGCTGGGAACCAGGCGGTCCCGGTTCGATTCCCAGTCAGGGCACATGCCTGGGTTGCGGGCCAGGTCCCCGTGAGGGCCATGTGAGAGGCAACCATACATTGCTCCCTTTCTTTCTCCCTCCCTTCCCTTCTCTCTAAAAATAAAATAAAAATAAAATCTTTAAAAAAAAAAATTCTTTAAAAAAAAAAAAAAAACTGATCATCAGCGGCTGCTCTCTTGGGAAAGAACTAGCCCAAGCCAGATCAAAACTGAGAATGTCTCTCATTACTACCTCATCTCCTCTCCTCCTCACCACTCCCACCCATTACAAAAAGGGAAGAAAATGACCTAAAGGCCAACACTGCTACCTTTCCCTTCCCCACAACACAGTCCAAGGTGGTGAAAAAGCAAATAGAGTAAAAGAGCAGAATTTACTTTCTTCCTGAGACCCATTTGCAAAAGAAGAGCTTAAAGTAGGATATGAAGTCTGAAAGTGAACTGAAAGCTTTTTTCTTTAAATAACCAAAAGTCACTAATAATCTATAGGAAGCATTTGAGATGAGATATCAATTAAGGTATAAGGAATGAGAACCTAGTAGACAGAAAAAATATAAAATAATTTTGTGTTTACACTTTACCCAATTCAGATGGTTTGATAAACTCATCTGAGACCTAATCATCATAATGGTTTTAGCACAAGCATGAGAGTGAAACTATCCAAGTGAGAACAATTTGCCAAAGGGTTGTCACCAGGTCAGACCTCTGCATATTAAAGACAAATTTATCTATGCTATTCCACAATATTCAGTAGACAAAATGATTTTGTTCCTAACGACCTCTCTTTTCAGTAAGTGTTACTAATTGTTGGTCACGATAACTCCAAAAATGGCATCTATAAAATATAAGAGCACATCCTAAACCTCTTAATACATTTTTCCAGTGTAACACATTATTGCATAATTTTAAACTTCAGTGGAATTCATTTACTCGCAGTTCTACATCTAATGGCATGACTACATGGTTTCTAAATGAAGTCTTACATCATCAGTCATGAAAAATCTCACTAAGTACATAGATTAATGGTGCTGAAACTGGTTTCTAACTTCTAAGGAAAACCAATCATACATAGCAAGAAATGGGCTTTTGCAACATTATACTTTAAATCTCGTTTTTGTAAAAAAATGAAAAAAATTCAAGGGTGCTGCCAAAATTAGTCAAACATCTACAAGTTTTTCCGACAGTAAGAACACTGTATTGGTCTGGGAGATGTATTGTTCGTGACTACAAAAGCAAGCATACACACCACTACTCCACACACATCCGAATCAGAGTGAAATCTTTGTTGGCCCATCTGCTTTAAATTTTAAGCCAAGAACCAAGAAAAATCTTGGAAGTCTGAGACCTAGTTGTAAAAACAGAAGATAAATTCTGAATCATAGACTTAGCCTGAAAAAAACACGCCAATGACAACTTGATTAATTCAAAAGCCGTTTTGACGGAACTCTTGTCCCGTAAAAGAAGTAGCAGACTTCTCTTAAACAGCCCAAGCGCACGCCCGCTACAACCACGTAACGGAGGCCGCTCGCTCTGTCTGTGTTGCCTGCTCAAAAACGGCACCTGCACTCAGCAAACACCCTGTAATTAGCTATGGCTTCCCCTACAGACACAAGCAGCACAACGATCCCAGGTTCTTAATATTTCTTCGAAATTTATTTCAAAGCTGTGGTCAGCAAATCCGTCAGAAAGCTTCAGGTACGTAGTCCACCCATGTTCAACCACCTTTCTCCACGTAACGATAATTACAGTCTGTAGAACAGGCAGCCTCTCTAATAAACAGCATCGACTTAAGAAGACAGATATCTGTAGGGGCCTTTCTGTTGCCATAGAACTATTTTAAGGCCACCTTGTCCTCAGCATGAAACATTACCTTGACATTAACCTGCTATTAAGGGCGTCTGTGAGTGTACCTACGTGCTAGGCTGAGGTGGGGGTGTATATTAGCCCAGATTATAGGATAACTCACTCTGTGTTGATGGTTACAAATGATATGTGGCCCTTAGTTCTAACACATTCCCCCAAATGGAGAACACAAATCTTCTCAGTGACAGCAGCCCCTGACTAATGGGTTCTTGCTCCCTTGGCTCAACTGGAAACTTTCCTATTGCAGCAAAGCAATAAAGATCAGCAAAGAATTCTCCGCATCCCTTCTCTTCATTCTGAGCAAGGGGTGTTTAGGGGTCAGTGACTTCCTAAAGTAAAGGTATCCTCTGCAGTTTTGAAGTAGGAAAATAAATCCCATCTTGTCAACCCAAACATGAGAAACATTTTAAGAATCATTAACTGAGGATGAGAAGCTGGAATACTCTTTTTCTTAATTATTTTAAAGGTTGTTTTTAAAAGAATTCAATGAACTTCCCTGAGGCAAGTTCATTTGTATTAGTTTCACTAATGGCTAAAAAATACAAATTCATTTAACACATCTCCAAATACTTTCAGTGGAAGTTCCTAGCACGCCACATGGAACCATTGGTACAAAAGAGAACTTATCTACAGTGCATACATTTTAATGTGCTTGTTTTTAAGGCCCTTTAAATATAAAATCCTAACTAAATATGAAGGATAACTTAAAAAGTAAAATAACAAAAATGTAATTACTTGGACTTTTATTATTCAAAAAGCTTACGGTATGTCAGGGAGCAGGGAAGGAGGGAAGGAATGAAGAAGAGGTTAGAAGGGTACAAGATTCACAAATAGCAAGTGGGGGATAACTTTTTTTTTAAGATTTTATTTATTTATTTTTAGACAGAAGGGAAGGGAGGGAGAAAGAGAGGGAGAGAAACATCAATGTGTGGTTGCCTCTCATGTGGCCCCCAATGGGGACCTGGCCTGCAACCCAGGCATGTGCCCTGACTGGGAATCGAACCAGCGACCCTTTGATTCGCAGCCCACACTCAATCCACTGAGCTACACCAGCCAGGGCAAAATTTTTAATACTCAACTTCTTTGAGATAGGCACTGTGTTTCTTAGTCATTTTACCTACCTAAGGGGTTTAATTCAAGATTGCCAGGCATTGTAATAGGCCCTTCGACATAGGTTCTATTAATTATTTCTAAAAAACGACCATGCGAAGAGGTAGAAGTAGAGTATCTTTCCATTTTCACAGAAGCAGATACCAAAGCTCAGGACAATTAAGTGACTTGCCCAAGTTCACAGACATGCTCCCAGGGCTGACAGGAAGGGAAAATAATTCTAACTTGATAGCCTTTGCTCTCGCCAGGACTGCGTTATGGTATTACCTTAGGAGCTCCCTTATTCAGCACAGTAGCCCCATGTTACATTTGGAAATGTTCTTTAAACAAACAATGAAGAAACATCCTCAGCTTATGGTAACAATTCATGGTTAAATCCAAAATAGCAAAGATTTCTTTTTTATGTTCTTTTAATGTTATTCTCAAAGACAATTTCTAATTGTATAAGTGATAAAAATCCACTCCCTCAATAGCCCTATGTTCCTTCGTGGAATCCTAACACAAGGACAAATCTAAAAATAACCGCTGTCCCACAGTATGACCTGAGTTTTGTTTTGTTTTTTAATGCCATTTCTTTTAGAGAATCTGAAGGCATCTATGTGTATAATCTTCATTCGTTTAGTGGAATACAGCTGCTTTATTCAGATCAGTTCCTCTGCATGTGCCACTGAAAAATTATTTTTATAATATTTCAAACAAAAAAGTCGGTCTACAATAAATCAAGACATTATACTTTTTCATCTGTGCTGACAGGAGGTTTGTAAGTAACATGATCTAAAAGAAGATATCGTCTCACTTGGCTGAAGTCTAATTGACACATTAATTTTTAAAGCAATACCATTTTTTTGAAAGAGAGACACTGTCTGTGTGTGGCCTTTGTGTGTGCCAGAACACGCTGAGACAGTGATGAAGTGATCTTCACGTTAAGAGATGGGCAATAAGCACTAAAATTAACCACAGAACCTGAAGTCTTATTAATTGTGGCATTCCACAATACACAATAAGCCTGGAAGTAGAGCAGCATAGGGAGGTGAAAGGGAATGCTAAATTTGACATAATATTTGAAAATACTCTAAAAGAATAAAAATCTGGCTCTCTCTCTAAGGTTTTCATGTTAGTATGAAGAATAATGGAGCTTGTCCCTAAAGTCAAATTCAAGACTAGGACTGTGTAATTATTTTGAAAAGTTTCACTATCCACACAGGAAGTCATACAATTCTCAAACAGACAGATCAACCAAATTTTAACAATGGAGTGTGTGGGAAAGTTAATGCTCCAGAGGCTTCAACATCTATTGCTGCTGGATTCCATCTACGACAAGGCCAAGCTGAAGTTACGCATACAGTAGTGAATACAAGAAGGTGGTCCGCGTCAAGGATGACCATAGCCAGGTATTTTTAAACAATAGCTACAACACAGACATTCAACAACCTTCAAGCAAACCTCTGGACAGCAGGTAAAGGCAAGACAGAGCTATAAATACAGACTCCAGAGATAAAAAAAAAAAAAAAAAAACAATCAAAATAAACTCAACTATTGACTTCAGAAAAAAGTGCCAGTCACGTTTACAGGTTCTACATGTTAATTATAGCTATTAAGGATCATTAACAAAACCCAATGCCCTACAATTCCTCCTCTCACAAATGAAACAAATTTGTTTTCTGAGTTGTGCAGGTTGGTTTATGTAACAATCATTCTCCCGGAATCTCTGAAGTTGTTTCCTTGGATCAGTCAAAAGATAGCAAATTTTCATTCAAGAAGGCAGAAAAATGTGCTATTTAAATTCATCAACCTTACTAACAGATGGAAAGGTAGTTTCTCATGTGTATTTTATTTATTACTCAGTTTATTTAATTTTGATTCCATTAGCACAATGTAAAATTTGGGTCCAAACAAGCCAAAAGACATAATGTCAGAAATCCCAGCTATTCCTAAGAAAATAACGTCACTTCATTTTAGTGATCTTAAAAATTACTATAATTATACTCTGGATCATTTTATTACAGGACTGCCATGTGATTTCAGTGCCCGAGTTTCTACCTGTGTTTTCTATTTTGCTTGCGAGCTGCTGAGAGAGAACTTGCACACCCAGGGCCAAGTCGGTGGGGAGGAGTGGAAGTGGATTTAACGGTGATGCCTGTGAGCCAAGCCCAGGCTGAACGGCGGCGCTGGGAGCATGACGACGGCTTCCCGGCAGTTCCAGCTGAGAATGTGGCAGGAACACACAGAACCAGCACGCCGGGGCTGCCAGGCTCAAACACACCCGTGCTCCCGCAATCCGTAGTCATTCGCGGTCCAGCAATTTAAGCTCGGCAAAAAGGCATTATCCATCACAGGCTGATAGGAATATGAATCGTAGATTTCTAATATGTTGATTCTATTTAATTGGCTTATCTGTTTTGTTTGTATAGCCACAGAGACCTATTACACAATCATTTTAACCCTGTTCTTCATATATTCTCATTTAATGCAATAGTATAATCATGTACAATGTTAAAGGCATTTAAGATTTTTTTCCTTTTTATAAGGAATCCATTTATTACTCATATTTAATCTGCAGTTCTGCAGCTCACTATTACTCTTGTTATCCAGTCACCTCTGGCTTTCAAATTAATTGTTTTACTTGTGCAAGTGAAAGGCTTTTGGTCTGTTCTGCCTAGCTGAAATCTGAGGCAGCACTTAGCTTTTTTAATTTTCATGAGGCTTTGTGAAAATATGGTCTTGTCATGGTTAAGCATTCCATTGCTAAATCAGTCACCTGGGTAGGAAACAGTACAATAGCTTTAGAAATATACAATTAGGGATGAAACCAACATACCTGTGCCCAAGTCCAAGAAGTTCTACAAGCATTAGTTCCTATATTCTTGCCATTGTTAATTTATGTCAACAAGAAAATTTCAATTCCAGAGATTTAATTGCCAGTTAATTTAGTAGCTGAACTTGTATTGCCCTTTTTCATTATATCATTGTAATACTCAGAAGCAGGGAACATGCTAAAATACTACACTAAAGTGATATCTATGCATGTGTGTGTATGTATATATACAAATATATACATATATACACATCATGTATATTTGTATGTATACAAATATATATACAATCATGGATATTTGAATATACACATACACATATATATATATATTTGATTGACTTTTAGTGAGGAGGGAGAGAGAGACAGACAGACATCGGCTTGCTGTTCCACTTCCCTATGCATTCACTGTTTGACTCCTGCATGTGCCCTGACAGGGAATCCAACCTGCAACCTTGGTGCATCAGGACGATGCTCCAACCAGCTGAGCTACCCAGCCCGGGCCTACAGTGATCCTTATATTTTTAACTCTGGATATATAACAAAACAGAACTTTGTGGTTGTGTAGTACATTTTTCTTCAGACTAAACATAAGAAAATATTTAAATGTTCACAGGGATAGGCTCTGTCATGAACTTTCTACTTCACTATGCTTCTACACCCCCAAATTTAATGAACCGATCTAAAACCCACATCTTTTCCCCTCAATTATTTCATCTCAACTCCCCAGCTTTTCTCTACTCTTACGTTCTAGTCATAAAATCCAGAACAGAAGTCACCGTTTGAACTGATCTTACCCTTCACCCTCATATTAGTCATTCATTTCTCCCATTGGATTTCGATTCAATATGTGTCCTGATCACCTCTTCATCATTACATTATATCATTAATTCAAGCCTCTTCCCGCACCATAATTATGGTTATCAGACTCTTAGCTGATGTCACAGCTCCAGGTTTTAGTGCCCAAATACTCCCAAAATAGAAAATTAATGTATATTTTCTTAGAAAAACTGCTGTATGAATATTTTTACTTACCCTACTTGGTATATTTGTACAACCTGAATCTTCACATTTGTGTGTCTGACCAGTTTTCAAAATGATCAACCAGCATGTTTTCAAGTAGTGACTCCCCTTTACTCTCTCCCACGTTGGGAAGTCCGAGAACGTGGACAGTACACATTTAGATACTTTTGTGTTTCCACTTCCTTTTCTCTCTGTATTGTTTTCTGAGTAAGTCTTATACACATTTCCAGTTTACCAACTCTCTTTAGTTCTGATTTACCTTACTCCTTAACTTTTCTAACCATTTTCATATTTCGACAGTGTTTTCCATTTTTAGACGGTTTTCATTTAATTTTTTTCAGTCATTCCCAATAGTCTTGTTACTTGTTCACTTTTATGTTTCACCTTTCATTTCTTTAAACATATACACAAAGCCATTTTATTTTATATATTTGATAACTCCAATATCTTAACTCCTTAAATATTCAGTTCCATTACTTTGGCTAACTTTCACGCAAAACATCTGGCCTGGTCATAAAGTTGGTGAGCAGTGACTGCAACCTCCTTGATCTAAACCTGCTAACAACCCGCACACCTGTACAAGGGCTTGTGAGGGGACTTCTGTGTCCTTCAGCTGAGAGTCAGGCTGCTGATGACCCGGAGACACCTTTGCCCACCTCAAATGTCCCAATTCAATGAGCAACTCAAGTTGAGAACCTCTCTCCTTATTGCTTGCGCAAGTCTTGAGATGCAGATGGCAGTGTTCGTATACATTTGCCAACAGAAATCGGCATTCCAGTTCTCGGGTTTGCTCCTTTGTTCCATTGAGGCAAGGGCAGCGGAAAAGAGCACGTGTTAGAGACTGCCCCCTTCCGCCGCACCGAAACTGTAGTTATCAAGGATGGTGTTGGTTTGAAATAAAATATTTCTCTCTGGAAGCAAAGGTCCGTGTTATTTTCTTAAACTGTTACATCAACCTGTTCAGTTTTTTCTCTGAAATCTTTGATGGCTCTTTACTCCTTGGAGCACATTCGTCTTCCCTGCCTGGTGTTCAATATATTCACATCTTGCATCTAACTAACTTCAGTTCCCCCAGGGGCTTCCTTCCATCCTAATCATACCAGGCTCTTTACGGTTCCCGAAGCTTCCCAGGCCCAGTACGTGTTCTGCTTCCGGCCACACAGCATTCCCCACCTCTGAACTACTCTATACTCTTTGCTCTACCGATTTTAAATCTGCCCAGCTTTAAAGCACAGCTTAGACATGCTTCCCTTCATTAAACTTTATTTATTCCAATATTTCTCTACTCTCCTCAATTTCCAGTCTTTTTAACTGAAAATTTAAAATAGAACTAAAATGCTACTTAATCAAGGAATTTTTAAAATATAAATATCCATATATATATATATATATATGAGTCACCTATTTCTTTTTTTTTTTTTTTACTATCCTCACACGAGGATACGTTTATTGATTTGAGAGAGAGAGAAACATTTATATGAGGGAAACATCCATCAGTTGCTTCCCATACATACCCCAAATGGGGATCACACAGGAAACCTAGGTTATGTGCTCTGACCAGGGATTGAACCTGCAACCATTTTGGTGTACGGGACGATGCTCCATCCAACTAAGCCAACCGGCCAGGGCAAACTATTTCATTCTTACAAGTACAATCAACCAACACGCAGAGTGGCTAAGGACACAGAGGTGCTAGAAGGCAAAGACATACTAACACCTGGTTCCCCATCACCAGTCTGGGCTCTTACACTTGGCTGGTCATTCAATACCTCTATTCTCCCCTTGAACAAGATCGGCATTCACGGCTCCCCCAGAGAATAAAAGCCAAAGTCATGACAGTGACCCACACGGTCTGCACTCCCTTCCTCTGACCAACCACCAACCTCTCTAGACACATCACTTCCCACATCTCTCTGTTTTTCCTGCCTCAGACACGGTGGCCTCTTCACTGTTCCTCAAACACGAGAGCACAGGCCTCTGTACTAGCCTCCAGCCTGACTGGGGTGGTTTTAGTCCAGATGTCTGCTGGGCTTACTCGGCCCCACCCTCCAGGTCTTGAAGCAAGTCTCCTATCAGAAAGCTCTGAGCATCTTATTTATAATCACCCCTCCTGCCCCACTTTAACCCCCTTAAATGTTTTCCTTTTTCTTTATAGAACTTCCCACCTGATATCTACTTAGTGACTGATCTCTATACTGTCTTCCCCACTCCCCAAGTAATTAAGTGAATCACCGTATGTTTACTTCACTGCTTTAATCCCACACTCTGAAACAATGCCTGGGGTGTGCTAGAAACACAACTTAAAATACTGACTAAATAAATAAATGAACAGCGACAGCGGATGCAGTTGTTTAAGTTGTGTTAGCACTGTAGCCATGGCAGCGTGTAAGATTGCACGCACAGCTCACCCTTATCCAGAGCTCACCATGCAAGGGGAAACAAACCAGTCGTAAGTACTTGATCAGCAGGCTCAGGATTTATACATGAGATCTGTCACGGAATTACAACATCTTTGGAAGATAAACTTAAAAGATTATCTTCAACTTTCACAGACTAAGGATTCCCAAATAAAATTTGTGCAAAGGGTTCCGACAATATCAGTGAAAGAATGCAAAGCTCTTGTCAGAAAGAGGGTCTCATTTTCCAAACAATTCCACTGTTACTACCATTTCCTCATGTACACCAATCTTGTTTTGCTCTTCATTTCCAAAGCTTGTCCTAACAGTGCCTTCTGAACTACTTATAATAAAATATAGATCATCTATAGTAGTAATCTCTCAAAAACCTGAAAATCTGTTGAGTCTCTGTATATGTCTGTTCCTCTGTGGACTAAATATTGTTACCTCAGTTATGCTTATACGCAATAATTTCAAATCCCTCACCACCCTGACCACTTGCATCTGAAGAGATCCCATTTTTCCAAAGTGTACTGCCTTACTAGGTCGGATGTGGTACTCCCAACGCGGAGTCAAGAGACTGTAACAGTGGCGCCGTCCAGTCAACCATGCGTCCTCTGTCTGCGGGCTGCGAACATCCACTGGGCCCCAGACAGGACTCACTTCCGCTAAAAAAAGAAAATCTCTGCATACTGATATTTAACAGTTTATGAATCTACTTAGTGTTACTCTCATTCAATCTACATTTTCCCATCTCCTCTATATGACTTAAAGGCAAGTTTCTTTTTTTGTTTGTTTGTTTTCTTCAATGGCTTGCTGAAATCAAAAAGTCTTTGGTTTTTCCTTGATCTGTTTATTCCAAGAATCTTCTCAGGTTATTTTGTATATCATTATCCTATACTTGTTCAGTTCTTTATACTTTATAAACTTTTAAATTTAAAATTTTCTAAGTTTATTCCTCTGTGTACGCCAGTGGCTCAGCAATGTGAGGAGAACAGCAGTTGTTATGAATAGATGAGCGGGAACTCACAGAGGTTACAGCATGTTAAGTGCATGGCTGGTGTTAAATCCCACGGTTTTTTCTTGCCTCGTTTGTACTAGGTCTCCTCCACCCTGCTCGACTTCTAAGCATGCTTTTTTAAAGGAAATATCCCTGCCCACTCCACATTAACACAACCTATTTAATATTATTCTCAAAAAAATTGGAGGTGGGGGTAGGGAGATTAACAATGACTCTTACAATCTGTAGTTTTTGGAATCCTTGTATTTGTCCTACAATAAAAATTAGAACATTTGATAGAACTAAAAGCAGATTTAATACTGATTTTAGTCCTCATGTGTTCTAATAGACACATACCTAAATATATTGGGCCAAATTTTGTAATCAAAACACAAATGTAGCCCTGGCCTGTGTGGATCAGTTGGCTGGAGCATCCCGTAGACCAAAGGGTCACGGTTTGATTCTAGGTCAGGGCACATCCCAAGTTGTGGTTTCATCCCTGGCCAGGGGGCCAGAAGGCAACCAATCAATGTTTCTGCCTCACATTGATGTCTGTCTATCTTTCTCCCCTTCCCCTCTCTCTAAAAGCAATGAAACAAGTGTCATTGGGTGAGGGGAAAAATAATACATTAAATTTTATTTAATTTAAAACAAATAAAATATCCCACAAATGTAACATTATTTAATAAACTAAAGCTACAGATCTTTTTACTTGCATTAAGGCAACATGAATATTAGCCACAAAACTTTTAGCTAATGGGGATATTAAACTGTATAACAATGAATTCAAACTCTTGACTTGAAAAACCCCTCATAATAGTTAATAAGAGATAAGAAGATAAGGTATGGTGGTATGTAGATAAATGAGAAAATTATTTTTAATCTCTTGGCTTATTAAAAAGAAAAAGCTACATTAGGAAGCTATTTCAGCTTTTGGCCATAGGTCAGCATAAGATGACAGGAAGGAGTAGTGACCACAGTCTAAACCTTTAACTCATCAAGAAAAAAAAGAGAGGACCCAAGTAAATAAAATCAGAAATGAAAGAGAAGTAACAACTGACACCAAAGAAATACAAAGGACTGTAAGAAAACACTACAAACAACTATATGCCATCAAATTGGACAATCAGAAGAAATGGATACATTCCTAGAAGTATATAGTTTTCCAAAACTGAATCAGGAAGACTCAGAGAATTTAACAGACAAATTACAACTAGTGAAATTGAAGCAGTTATCAAAAAACTCCCAACAAACAAATGTCCTGGACTGGATGACTCCACAGGTGAATTTAACCAAACATTCAAAAGAACTAACACCTCTCCTTCTCAAACTATTCCAAAAATATTGAAGGGCAGGGAAGACTCCCAAGCTCATTTTAGGAGGCTAGCATTAACCTAATTCCAAAACCAGATAAAGACACAAGAAAAAAAGAAAGTAAATTATAGGCCAATAACCCTGAACATAGATGCTAAAGTCCTCAACAAAATATTAGCAAACCAGATCCAACAATACATTAAAAAGGTCATATGCCATGATCAAGTGGGATTTATTCTGGAGAGGCAAGGTTGGTTGGTACAATATCTGCAAATCAATAAATGTGATACATCACATAAACAAAATGAAGAATAAAAACCACATGATCATATCAATAGATGCAGAAAAAGCTTTTGATAAAATCCAGCACCCACTTATGATAAAAACCCTAAGCAAAGTAGGAACAGAGGGAGCATACTTCAATGTAATAAAGGCCATGTATGACAAACCCACAGTCAATGTCATACTCAATGGACAAAAACTGAAACCATTTCTCTTAAGATTAGGAAAGATAGGGATGCCCGCTTTCACCGCTCTTATTCAATACAGTACTGGAAGTCCCAGACACAGCAATCAGACAAGAAGACAGAAAATGCACCCAAATTGGAAAGAAAGAAGTAAAATGTCATTATTTGCACATGACATGATATTGTATGTACAGAACCATAAAGATTCCACTAAAAAATTACTTGAACTGAAACATAAATTCAGTAAAGTAGCAGGATACAAAATAAATATCCAGAAGTCAGCTGCATTTTTCCTCACCAATAATGAACTATCAGAAAGGGAAACTAAGCAAACAATCCCATTTATAATTATTTTAGTGTTCTTTTTCTAAGTTCATGAAATTGAAATCTGCCCATTTTTCTTTCACATGGCCTTAAAGAAACTCACCACGCTTACTAGCACACAAGCACAGCTTCCCACTGAGTGGAGTACTTTTAACACTTTTCGTACTGCTCACGAGTTTTCTCGTGTTTCGCACGCCATCTGCTAAGGACCGCATCACGGGATGATTTAATTAACGTGCAGTTTGCCCACTATTGTGCGGTCCCTGGCGTATGTCTTAGAGATTTCTACGCGGTACAAAATGTGTTAAGCAAGTCCTAGGGAAAAGACAGACTTAAACATTCCATTATGATACTGTGTTGGATTGAACTGTGTTCCCCAAACTGGTATGTTGAATATCTCAACATATTTTCCAGTGCCTCAGATTGTGACCTTATTTGTCATCGGGGTCATGGTAGGTGTTATTAAAGAAGTCACACTGGTATAGAGTGGGACACTAATCCAGAATGACCAGTGTCCTTAAAAGAAGGGAAGAGCCCCAGAGACAGAAATACAGAGAAGACAGAGACAGGGATTAGCATAACGCATCCAACAAGCTCTGGAACACCAAGGATTCCTTCCTGGCACCCAGCAGAAGCTAGGAGAAGCAGGAAGGATTCTCCCATGCAGGTTTCAGAAGGAGCATGGCCCTGCCGACCCTTGAATTTCAGACCTCAGGCCTCCAGCACTGTGAGAGAATAAATCTCTGTAGTTTTAAGATATGAAGTCTGTGGTAATCCTTCAAGACAGCTCTAGGAAATGAACACATACACTAACAAACCACACCTCCTTCTTAACTCAATCTTTTATCTCCTGTGTTTCATTGTCTCGTCCTAGGACATCAAACTACTTACACTGCCCTCACCACAATGTACAGCTTTGTGCTTCCTCTTCTTTGCTTGTAACATTCTTTCTCTTCAGTAGCCTTCCCCCGCTTCTTCACTTCATGAACTTATTTGACACTCATGACTTACCTTCTCCAAGAACCCTTCCCTAATCTCCTTCCCAAGCTAGGCTGCTTCTGTTTTCACCAAGCACAACCTACGCTGCTCTGGCACATTTCTCTGCCCCACCAGACGGCGCCCTCTCACAGTGGTGGCTGTTTCTCATCGTTGTCCTTGAGGATGAAACGTAATGTTAGGGTCACAGGGTTTGCTGCACAGTTGAACTGCTTCTATCTTGCATTTCCATGGACTTTCCTTTCTTCTTTATACCCCCTCTTCTTTTTGCCCCAATGCATCAATGAATCATCAATTTTAAACGTAGCAAGTAATTTTAGGGCTTTTTTTTTCCTTTGAGGAAAGTCTTAACGTGTGAAAAACCTAAGACATTTTTTGAGAAAAAAACAGCTGAGGCAACACTTGAGAGCCACAGCCCAGCCAGTTACAAGAGCCTGGGCTATTCCTTGTACCTGCCATAATTTACTCATTGCCTGTAAATCCAGGTCTGCATTCCATTCACCTTGACTGCCTGGACTGGTGGTCAGCAAGCAGGCCTGCAGAAGCAGCATTCCGTGGGTCTGAGCAGGAACAGGGGAACCTTTTCCTTCCGTCGGTATAAGTGATCATGAGAGAATTCTCGTCCTCTGTGACTCTCACAGAGTGAAAAAAATAAAAAAGGGCAGGGGGCCTGACTGGAGGGTCAACAAATAAAAGAAAGCATTGATGTTGACAATGAGCAAAACAGCAGATTTGAACTTAGGGGGACAATACATGTTTTTCATACATTTAAAACAAAACAGTTTAAAAATATTTATTTATATTTAGAAAGCACTTTTACATATAAATTAATACTACCTACAATATAGTTTCATCTGTTACTGTTTTAACTGCAGCACTTTTAACACTGTCCAATATAAGCAGCATATGCCAAATTTCTAAACATGGCAAGTCAAAATTTTAATTGCATTTCAAGCAGCTGTATAAACATTTTTCTTGTTAAAAGAAAATAGGTAAAAAAGAGAGAGCCCTGTTAAGTGTTTTGTAAGAAACCATTCGCATTACATATCTATGAATTAAGTAATTTTAATTTTAATCTTTGCGCATCCATGGCCAGCCCAGCCCAGCCCTGAGTCTTCACGCTGTCTGGCTCCCTTCTCCAACGTCACTCACCGGCCCACAGCACCTTCCCTTTCACATCCTATACCCCAAACCACTTCATGCTGATCTCCTTAACCTCATTTCCGATTTACTCCTGATTTTTGCTTCTGATCCCTTGAATTTCCCATTCAAGGCCTTTCTCTTGCACCCCGGGCCCTGATGATTTTCTGAGGTCCACCGGCACAAACCCCTGGCTCGCACCTTGAACAGACCCACTCTCCCCACGCGGGTCGTGCTGCGGGTCAGTCTGCTTTGAGTCCCAGCAGCCACGAGAGGACCAATCTGCTTGATCTCAGGGACTCCGAGCCTGATGCAGACCCTCACTGCCGGGGAGCTGTGGGGTACGTCCCAGCCCCAGGAGCTGCACTAAAGAATGAGACGTTTTCACTAACTTCTACCTCCACCGTGCTTAGAAAAGGACACATAATGGCATGCAATTAAATCTTATTTACAT
>PVJI01015064.1:0-42260 GCA_004026765.1 Micronycteris hirsuta | reverse complement strand
CTCTGCTTTCACTGCTCATCCTTCCTTTTTCAGCTTAAAGAAATCCACATTGGTGTCACCTCCTCCAGGAAGCCCTTCCTGATCTTAGACTGGGTCAGGGCCTCCTCTGAGTTCCCCACACCTTGCCTTAGATCAACCCCCTAAGCTGCATTTTCTTGTCAGGCACCCCAACCACTGTTTCACACCTTCCTTTAATGGGTATGCGCCGAGCCCCATCTCTGAGCCAAGCTCTGGCCAGCTCAGGGAAGAGAATGGGAGGTTGAGCCGAGGCGTTGCTCTCAGCTTACTGGCAGACACAGAGGAAGAACCCAGCAACCACCACCCCGGAAGCTCAATGCAGGGTGGGAGCTACACAAAGCTGACCAAGGGTAGTCAGGGAAGACTTCCTGGAGGAGGTGGTATCTCAGCCAAGCCCCAAAGGGTGAGTAGAAGTTAACCAGGTGAAGAGAGGAGAAAAGGAGTTTCCAGGAAAGGGCCAGCAGGTGCACAGGTCTGGAAGTGAGACCAGCATGGTGCTTGGAAGTGTGGCAGAAGTGTGAGCTGATGAGGCAGGCAGGCACAGGTCAAGGGTTTGAACTTTCCAGGGGCAGTAGGGAGCCAACAAGAGCCCTGAGTGAAGCCGGCGTGCTGCAGAGGCACCAGGGAGGGGCCCTTGGGCTGCTGCTCTGTGTCTCCTGCAGGGTCTCAGGGGCTTCATCCTGTCAGCCCATGAGGCCACCTCCCCTCCCCCCAGTAAACCTCGGAGAATGGACTGAGACTGCGGGTGGCTGACACCCCCATCCCTGCCCCCGCAGCTCCAGGCCCCACCCGGATGACCCGTACGAGGTGACGAGGGCCCGAGAGCTGAATCAGTTGCTGGGGCCCAAGGGCTCAGGCCAGGCCTTTGATTTTGTCTTCGATCTGCACAACACCACGGCCAACATGGGCACCTGCCTCGTCCTGGAATCCACCCACGACGTCTTCACCATGCACCTGTGCCGCCACCTGCAGGTGGCCCTGCGTTTGCAGGGTGCAGGCGAGGGAGGGTGGGGAAGAGACCACCCGTGGGGCTGGTGCCTCTGCTGGGGACTGGTGTGTGTGTGGGGGGTGCGTCCTGGGCCCCGGTCCTGGGGGCCTGCCACTTGCAGGTGCTTCAGGCCCTCTGGACCCCCCACCACCCCTCCCCACGTGGTGTTCTGTGCTTCCTCCATGCTCCCACCCCTCCCCCCAGCACCCCACCCCCACCCCCAGGCAGGCCTGGGGCCCTGACCCAGCCCCCTGCTCACAGCTGCAGAACCCCGAGCCGCCCTGCCGGGTCTTCGTGTACAAGCTGCCTGGAGAAGAGAGCTACGGCGTCTACTCGGTGGCCAAGAGAGGGATCGGTGGGCCCAGCCTCAGCTCTGGGAGAAGTTACCAGGGGCCGGGAAGGGCTGGGCCAGATGATGGGCAGTGTCAGGGGCCTGGGGTCTGGAGCGCCTCCTCGCTGGAGTCCCTGCCTGAACCCTTCCCTCCCGGTCCCCAGGCCTGGAGCTCGGCCCCCAGCCTCAGGGAGTGCTACGGGCTGACCTTTTCACTAGGATGAGGGCCCTGGTGGCCACAGCTCTGGACTTCATCGAGCTCTTCAACCAGGGTGAGACCCCCAAGGATTTGCCGGGAAACTAAGACCCAAAGAGGAGAGGGCCTGGCCCAGGGACCAAGGAGCCAGGCTCTTGGGCCCGCTGGGAGCCAGCTCTGAGCGGCCCCCACAGCCCACTCCCCACTGGGCCTGGTGGGAGGGACGGCCTCATGCACCAGCCTCCTGCACAGGCACAGCCTTCCCTGCCTTTGAGATGGAGGCGTACAGAGTCTTGAGTCCCGTGGACTTCCCCCGCAACGAGGCCGGGGACCTGGCCGGCACTGTGCATCCTCAGCTGCAGGTGTGTGTGTGTGTTATGGGGTGTGGACTCGTAGGTCACAGTCTTGGGGGGTGTCAGAAAACCGAGGCACAGAGGCAGGGACCACAGTGCCTCACATAGAGTCACACCAGCACCTCAGAATCAGAAGCAGGGGTACAGCAGCCCAGGCACCCATGCCCACCCAACTGTCTCTGTAGGGACCCTGCACAGCAGCCTGGAACTCTGGGCCACGGTGATGCTCACAGGCACCTGGGGGTGCCTCAACAGCGTGGACACACCCCTCCTGGCTGCAGGAGACAGAGGGCGGGGTGAAGCGGGGGTGGGGGGGTGGGGGGCTGGGAGAGAGGAGCAGGCATGACCCTGCTTGGAGGTGCAAAAACAGAGCCCTCTATACTCCAAGCAACTCTTCGAGCATCCTTATGCACATTAGCGGGGAGTCCAGCACCTCCCTCTCCAGGCCCCCCCTTCCTGAATGTTCCAGAAACTGGGTAATCCTGCTCCTGAATGTGGCAGGAAGAAGATAGGAAAGAATGGGCAGCCAATCAGCTGCCGTTCTGCGTGCTGCCACATGGGGCCGCTGTGGAACAAGCCCCAGCCCCCCAGTAGCAGTGCCCAAGCCGGGGGCCTTGGCCTCATTAGTAACTGCTCCCCAAGCCCCTCATCTGGCCTTCAAAGGCGAGAGGAGCTTCAGGGGGGGCCGCCTGCTCTGTCAGCTCAGGCCCTCCTCACTCCACCTCAAAGCTCAGAGGCACTCCCTCCCATGATGAGCCTTTGTGGGCCAGCAGGGATCAGAGGGGGACCCTCTGGTGTCAGAGGGTCATTCTGAACCCCTGCACGGATGGATGGGTGTGGGTCTTGGGGGCCTCCACCTCCCTCGGTCAGCCCTGCCCCTCCCCCAGCACGCAGACCCGGCCGACAGGCCTGGGTCACAGAAAGGGGAGAGATGTTGGGAACGGTGTGGTATTTCAGGACCACGCTAAAGGACCAAAGTAGCAACTGTAGGAAGAAGCAGAACTCGGCCGGGCTTCTTGCTGTGATTACAGCGTCGCGTTTTACTCTGAGGGGCTACGTCAGAGCGGCACTGTGGGGCCCCCGTCGTCTCGGGGTCAGAGGGCCTCACACAGCCCACCTGCCCGCCTTGCAGAGGCTAAGTAACAGCGGTCATTTTGAATGATTGCTTTCACAATTTAAACACTTATTTAGTAAACTTTCATGTTGTATTTACTAACTGCCAGGTGCTGTTTTAGCACCATTAGCCATTTAATTTCAACCTCAGGACGATAGGCGGACAGAGCATAACCCCCGCTTTACAGACGGGGAAGCTGAGGCACAGAGAGGTTAAGTGGCCTGCTCCAGGCCACACAGCTAGTAGGAATTCGTTATCTGAGCCCGCCGCCACTAGGCTGTGCTTCCCCATGATGAGCGTCTTTCTGAGGGGGCTGCGGCCTCGGTGTCCAGACACAGGGCCAGGGGGCGTCTCAGTAGGCACCCCGTCCCATCGATTGAGGAAGTGAAGGAGGGAGTGGGTGAGGCCATAAGTGAGGGGTATCCCTTGGGCAGCCCCTGATGGGGTCGCCCCTCTGGGGCTGGGGCGGAGGTCGGCCTCAGCCCCCCTGGCTCCCCTCCCAGGACCGAGACTTCAAGCCGCTGCGGCCCGGTGCACCCATCTTCCAGATGTTCAGCGGCGAGGAC
This sequence comes from Micronycteris hirsuta, assembly GCA_004026765.1. NCBI lineage: Eukaryota > Metazoa > Chordata > Mammalia > Chiroptera > Phyllostomidae > Micronycteris > Micronycteris hirsuta. The sequence continues at coordinate 38,694 of PVJI01015064.1, read as the reverse complement.
AAGCTCTACGAGGGGGAGTCCACCGTGTACCCCGTGTTCATCAACGAGGCCGCCTACTACGAGAAGGGCATCGCCTTCACCCAGACCGAGAAGCTCACGCTGTCTGTGCCCGCCCTGCCCCCGCTGGCCCCCGCCCCGGCCCCCTAACCCGGGCCACGCCTGCCCGGCCTTGGCCCTCCCCTCTGAACAGTGGGTCCTGAGGCCCAGTCCCCAGCTCAGGGCCCCCTTTGCCACTGGCTATATGCCCTGATCCATGCCAAGCCCCCCACCTCCATGCCTCAGCTTCCCGTTCTATAAAGTGGAAGGTGCCCAGGGGTCCATGGTTTGAGTCCTCTGTCCTGTGTGGACTCTCTCTGAGGCCACTGCCTCTGGTACAAGTCTGGCCTTGGACATTCTGTGTCCTGGGGCCGGGGTGGCTGTCTCTGTGGCCCCGCTTGTCCAGGGAAGATCCTGTGCTGTGGGGAAACTTTGAGAAAGACTGTCCTCAGGCCAGCAGCATGGCCTCCAGGGACAATGACCAGAAAGGGGTCCCCCACCTCCTATATTCCTGGGGCCCGTGAGCTGGCCTGGTAGAGCAGAATTGTGTGCCCAGGTATGTGCACACATGTGTAGGTGTCATGCGTGTGCCTGTCCCAGGTGTTGTGTGTGCGCATGCACATGTGTTTCCTAGAACCTCAGCACCCCTTGGGAGGATCTGTACGTGCCTGGGTACACAGGCCGGATGTGCATCTCCGGGTGTGTGACGGGCCCGGCACCCGTGGGAGCTCAGGGGGAGTCAGCACTAGGGAAGGGGTGCAGCTCAACAAAGCTCCCTCCACACAGGACTGCAGGTCCGGGTGCAGGGACACAGCAGGGAGGTGCCTTGGCTTGGGGTGGGGGGAGGCCCACCAGGGAGACAGAGATTCCTCCACCACCCAGGGGGCCCCATGTCGTGGTCGGGGAAGGAGTGGGCCCAAGGCCTATTTCGGGGGTTCCACGGTCCTGATCTAGGCAGCCTGTGCAAGATGTCCACAGCAGGGGGGAAGTGGGCAGGGCGGGCAGGGCCCTGAGGGCAGCCCTATGCCACCTGAGCCCGGCAGGGCAGAGTCCCTGGGTGACAGCCACTCCCTGGCCCCTCCGCAGCCCGCCTGACCCATCCGTCTCCCTGCAGCCACAGCTGCCACGCTGCCTCCTGCTATTGAGCAGTGAGATGAAAAGGTGTGAAAGATACAGGGACACCGGGGACAGGCTGGCAGGCAAGATGGATGAGGGGGCAGGGGGCCAGTAGGTGCCTCCGGCAGGAAGGGCTGGCTGGCCGGGAGGGGCTGCGCAGGGAGGCGTGCCTGTGTGCCTGCCGTGTGCGTGGGGTGTGTGTGAGTGTGTATATCTGTGCACACAGAGCTTGTGCACCTGCGAACATGAGTGGTGGCAGGTTGGCATGTGTGTGCACGTGGGTTGGCATGTCAGTGTGGTCGTGTGCATGTGCGTGGGGGTGTTCAATTGCACACACTCACACACACACATACGAGCCAACAGAACCCCAGGCTGGCCCGCCTCGGGGGTCTGGGCTGAGAGGGGCTACCAGACCCCTCCATCATCTCTCCCACCTCCCCCTGGCCCCACCTTGGATCCTGGGACAGGGTGGCCTGGCCATACCTCACTGGGTGGCACCCGGGTGCCACTGGGACCCTTCGTCACAAGCACAGAGAACGGCCCCCCAGTCTTGCCCGGCAGCAAACCCCAGAGCTGGCGCGGCCTTCCCCACACGGCTGGTCGTGGTGTGTGCCAGGGCCGGCCCGCCCTCCTCCTGCGGGACAGCACCCAGCTGCAGCCCGACAGGGAGGTGTCTGGGAGTTGGGACTGCGGCAGCAGGTGTGCCTGGGCTGAAGGGCGGCATGAGGCTCCGGGAGGGAAACCACTCCCACTGTTGGTCCCTCTGTGCCCCCTCTGAGGTTGGCCCCCTCTGCCAACCCCACGTACCCAGTGCCAGACTCTGGTGGAGATGGGGGGGCGTTGGGGCCGAGCTGGCCTGGGGAACCTGGGTCAAGCACGTCCAGCCCAGCCTGGCATGGGGCCATGGCTCCTGTTCTAGCCTGGGGGCAGCCTGGGAGGCTCCCTGCCAGAGCGGGCCGGCCTCAGGTCCAGGCAGATGACCCTCTCTGGGCCATGTGGAAGGGATTGAATGGCCACCAAACAGCATTCTCAACTGAGAGCAACCAGCTTTGGGGGCCCCCATGCCCTCTGCCTTCCTGAGCTGTGATCTGCGTGCGCCCTGAATGCCCAGCACAGGGCCAGCAGGGGGCAGCCTGGAGACGATGCCTGGTCCGGCTGGAGAGAATAGACAGACTGGTGGACAGAGCAGACACCCATCCCCGCGGCCTCCGACCTCCCCTTTGGGGGGTCATGGCAGCCTTCTCAACCAGAGTGGGGCTGGCTTACTGCTCCCCAGGCTGGGCCAGCCAGCCCCAGGCAGAGGAGAGTATGCACTTAGTTCAGTTGGGGAAACCAAGGCGCAGGGACTGTCACGGACCTGCCAGCATAGCACAGCTCCCTGGGCCGCGCCATCAGGAGGACAAGCTTCCTCCCACCCAGTCTGGGGGTTCTGTCTCTGCCTGACGTGCCACCGAGGCCCCTGGGGATCCCGCACCCGCAGCCCCAGGCCGGGGCTGGGTCCGGGTGAGAGTGCACCGCCTCTGCCCTTCAGCCCTCCATGCTGCTGCCGCTGCTGTGGCCTCCCCAACCTCCCTGAGGCCCCACTGGCCCCCAGCCCCTCCAGTCACCAGGGCTGGGTCCCTGCGGACCAAGATGGTCCTCAAGATGGGCCCCCACCCTTGCCTGGGCCCATTGATCAGGAATGGCTGGGGGGCTGCTAGCTGGGGAAGGGGGGGAGTGGACGGGGGCCGGGAGGGGCAGAGGGAGGCTTTGCCACGTCACGGCCTTCCCACCTGCCCTCCTCCCACACAGCGTCCCTGGAGCAGGACCATCCTGACTGTCCGCAGACAGAGCAGCGTGAGGGTGGAACCCGCACAGCCTAGAGCCAGGGTCCCGCCTGCAGAGCCCAGGTGGACAACCAAGACCTGAGCTGTCGGGGAGGGAAGGACAGTCCTGCCAAGAGACCGGGACGGAGTGAGCCCCGGGGAGCCGAGCTGTGCAGCTGAACGCACCGGGAGACCGGGAGTGACTGATAGCTACCCGTGCCCCGTGCCCCTCCCACGCGGGCAGGGGCCCGGGCTGAGCGGGGCTGCTCCAGGAGCTGGACACCCAGGCTGTCCCCATGTCAGGTATGGTGCTGGCAGCCAGGACAGCCCTGGGTGGGCTCAGGCTTCAGGGAGAGTGGGGCGGAACAGGAACTGGGTGTGGGGACCAAGGAAATGCCACTGTACCCAGGCCCTGGGCAACAGGGCCAGGCAGGGGCACCCCAGGCTGTCAGGGCAGGGCTGGTGGGCTCACAGTCACCCAGGCGCACTGATGGGGTGCTGAGAGGCAGGGGACAGCGCCTTTTCTGGGAAGTGAAAGCCTTATCAGACGTGGGTGGCCTTGGGCCTGTGCCCTCCCCTCTCTGGGCCTCACCCCTCGAGGATCGGGGTGAGGGCTGGGCAAGAAGCCTCTTGTGTTCCCTCCAGACATGACTCCATGGTTGTGGGAAACGGTCCTCTCCCGGCCTGAGGGGCGCTGGCTTTCAGAGGAGCCAGGCAGAGGACACGCCCCTCCCCAGAGTTCCTGTGGGCGCTGAGGGGCGGGACGTTGACTGGGGTGGGCTGGGGGCTCGTGGAAGACTTGGGAGCCAGTGACCAGCCCATGAAGCCCCCATGCCCAGCGACACCATGAGCTTCTCCCCTTGGGACCCAGCGCCATGGACACTGGGGGCTGGATGTCGTGCCTGCAGTTGCCCATCTGATGGCCCGGTCCCCAGTGGTGGAGGACATCTGCCTATCCACCCTTCTTGACCCACTGTGGGGTACAGACCTGATATGCCCCATCTCTCTCAGGGGGTCCCTTCCCACCCACCCCCAGAGCCCAGGAATACCAGGGGCTTTAGCAAGATACTCCTTCTCCAGTGTGGCCCTGGGCCCCCCACTCTCCCCGGGTACCTACTCGGTACTGGCCCTGGCCAGGCAAGCTCATTGGATGCTCCCTGCACCCACCTGTCTGTCCCTCTGTCCATCCATCGGACACCGACGTTCCACCTCTGCCCAGACCTTCGGCCCCTCCTGGGGCTGCCTGAAACTAATCACCTGTTTTCTAGGACTTTTTTTCTATTGAAAAAATTGTAATTGTGTAAAATATACGCAACGTAAAAATCACCCTTGTAACCGTATTCGAGCGCCCAGCTCAGCGGCATTGAGCACGGTCATTCATGCAGGCGCCACTGCCGTCCCTGCAAAGCCGAAACTCTGTCCCCGTTCCACAGCCCCTCCCCCACCCCCGGCTCCCACCCGCCCGCTTTCTGTCTCTGAGAATCTGACTCCTGCAGGGACCTCCTGAAAGTGGAATCCCGGTGTTTGTGTCCTTTCGTGACTGGCTTACTTCCCCAGCACACTGTCGTCAAGGCCCATCCACGTCGTAGTGGATGTCAGAATGTCCTTTGTCAGGCTGAATGGGAACGAATAGTGTGTCCGGTGAACCGCATTTTGCTTATCCACTCGTCCACGGATGGCCACGTGGGCTGCTCCCTCCTGCCTGCGGCCACTGCGGCCACGGACAGACGTGCGGATATCTGTTCTGGTCGCGTCTCTGCTTAGAAATAAAGTTGTTGGGTCGCATGATAATTCTAAGTCTAATTTGAAAAAAAGGATTCTACTTATTTATTTTTAGAGGGCAGAAAAGGAAGGGAGAAAGAAAGGGAGAGAGCCCTGGCTGGTGTAGCTCAGTGGATTGAGCGCGGGCTGGGAACCTGAGGGTCCCAGTTCGATTCCCAGTCGGGGCACATGCCTGGGTTGCGGGCCAGGTCCCCAGTGAGGGCCATGTGAGAGGCAACCATACATTGCTCTTTCTCCCTCCCTTCTCCTCTCTCTGAAAATAAATAAATAAAATCTTAAATAAATAAAAATAAAAAATCTTAAAAAAAAAGAAAGGGAGACACATTGATATGAGCGAGAAACATGGATCAGTTGCCTCTCGTACGTGACCCGCTGGGGGAACCAAACCCATGACCCTTCATTTTGTGGGATGACGCCCAGCCAACTGAGCCATGCCAGTCTGGGCGGGACTTTTTTTTAACCAGAAGGGCGGAGGGTAGCAAAGCTCTTGGCCAAAGTTTGTTTCAGGATTACAGATCAAAAGGCGGGATCCTGAGAAAAACTGAGGCAGCCCAAGCAGAAAGCTGGCTTCGGGAGGCAGGACTTGGGCCGGTTTTCAAGGTCGCAGAAGGACAAGAGCAATTCGTGGAAATTTGGGTGGTCTCCTCCACTCTCCTTAAGTAGGACCAGGCAGTGGGGTCTCCATGGAGCTGAGAAAGACCCCCACTCAACCACCATGACCCCACGTGTCTCAGTGTCTATAACACAGGTCATTCATGCAAGACCTACTGTGTGCCAGGCCCTGGGTGTGTCCTCACAAATCCTCCCACCAGCCCTTGTGATGGACGTGGGAATGCAGGCCCAGGGAGGTGCAAAGCGCCAGGGCCGCCAGGGGCAGGGCTCACGGATTCCCTGGGGAGCCAGACAGGCCTGGTCTCCGGCCTCCAGGGGCTCAGAGCGAGCAGTTTCTACAACAGGTGATGCCAAGTCACATTACCTGTGGGAACACACAGGCCTGGCGTTCAGGGAGCACTTCCTGGAGAAAGAGGCACCCAGGTGCCGCCCGAAGGATGAGCGCTGGCGGGGTGGGTGGGGGTGGGGAGGCAAGCAGGGGCCCATGGTTCTGTCCTCTCTCCCCAGCCCTCCTCTCTGCCGGCCTTGGGGTACTGGTGCCCTCGGAGACCTGCGCCCTGCCCATGACTAGCTCCAGCTGGGAGCCCCGGCCGGTTTCTCCGTTCTCATCGGGCCCTTCCCCTGGCTCCGCAGGGGCCCAAGCCATGGGCGAGCCCGCCGGGCAGGGCCCCAAGAACCCGCATGTGTCCAGTGTGACGGTCCAGCTGGAGATGAAGGCTCTGTGGGAGGAATTCAACCAGCTGGGCACGGAGATGATCGTGACCAAGGCAGGCAGGTGTGAGCAGCAGGTGGGGGTGTGTGCGTGGAAGGGGCAGGGGGCTCGGCTGGAGCCAGATTCAGGCTGATGGCACCTCCCTCCCGCAGGAGGATGTTCCCCACCTTCCAGGTGAAGATCCTGGGCATGGACTCACTGGCGGACTACGCCCTGCTCATGGACTTCGTGCCCCTGGACGACAAGAGATACAGGTCTGGGCTCCCCCAGGGAAGCAGCTGAGACCTCCGGTGCTGTGATGGGAAAGCCGACCCCTAGCGGCACTCCGGGGAGGCAGGGGCCGGTCCGAGCTGCCTCCAGGATGCCTATCCCGGGGCAACAGTGGGGAGCCTGGTGGCAGAGGGAGCCCAGCCCCGGGCAACCGATGGCCTGAAGTGGGCAGTGGGCCAGCCTGGTCAGGCAGAGGGGCTGGCCAGGGCAGCAGGCGGAGCCACAGGGAACTCAGGGCCGGGCAGGGGTCTCAGAGCCTCGGGTTCCCCGAGTGCGAGGTGGGGGTGGTGTGTGGGCGGCAGTGAAGGCACTAACCCCTCCGCCCGCCAGTCTTGGCTCCAGGCAGGGGCGGCAGACGGGGCCCCTCACTGCCACTCTGCCCCCCAGGTACGCCTTCCATAGCTCGGCCTGGCTGGTGGCAGGCAAGGCAGACCCGGCCACGCCGGGCCGTGTGCACTTCCACCCCGACTCGCCTGCCAAGGGGGCGCAGTGGATGCGCCAAATCGTGTCCTTTGACAAGCTCAAGCTGACCAACAACCTGCTGGATGACAACGGCCACGTGAGGCCCGGGCGCAGGCGGAGGGGCCGGGCCTGGTCAGGGGACACTGGGGCTTTGCTGTGACGGGCCGGAGCCGGGGAAGGCCAGGCCTTTGGTGCCAATGGCCTTGCTGTCCAGCATCCCCACGCCCTGCTGGTGGTCAAAGCCGGGGAGCTGAGTTCACCCAGCCCGGGGCTGGACAGCAGAGGGGACTGTCCAGGCAGGTGGGGAAGTGGGTTGGGAGAGTGGGAATGTTCCCGCAAACACTGTCATTCTCATGGACAATGTCTATGGACCACCCACCACGAAGCAGGCCCACTTTAGGTGCCAGACCACAGGACTCCGGAAGGCACCGGACGCAGTGTCTCAGGTGGTGATAAGTGCCAGGAGAAAAGGGAGCCAGGCAGGGGCTGGGACAGAGGCGGCTGTGGCGGCCAGGGACCCAGGCAGCTGCAGAGGGGATATTTGGGACAGTGGAGGGAGCCTGTGAACCTAGAAGGGGAGGGAAACAGCATGTGCAAAGGCCCTGAGGCCAGGGAAATGTTGGGGGAGTGGGGGAACTGCAAGGAGGCTCCCGTGCAGCAGGATTGGAGCGAGGAGGGGAAGGGGGCGGGGAGAGGTCTTGGGCCCGGCGGGCTCACCTGCAGGGCCAGTGGCTGCAGAGAAGTTCTGGCTTTTACTGTGTGGGGTGGGGAGCCACGGGGTGGTTTTGAGGAAGGGGTGACATGCTGTGGCTCACTGGGGGTGCTGTGTGGAGAATGGACAGAGGGGCCAGTGGCGGCAGGGAGACCAGCCAGCCAGGATGCAGCTGAGGAAGCCCAGGTGAAAGCGATGGAGGCCAGCCAGGGCAGAGGCGATGGGGTGGGAGAGGCGGTCGGATATGGGAGAGCTCTGAAGGCAAAGTGGCAGCCGGGACGTGGGTGTGAGAACAGGCAAAGCAGCAAGGACACTCGAACACAAGGGGCCTGGACGCAGCGCCTACGCCACCAGCCCAAGAAAGGGGGGGCAGCAGGCCCAGGGCACCCTCTCTGCCCCAGAAGGAGGGCTTCAGCCTCGGTGAGGGCTGCCGCTATCCCCCACCCCGGCACAGCCCCTCCCACGTCCCCCACAGATCATTCTCAATTCCATGCACCGCTACCAGCCCCGCTTCCATGTGGTCTTCGTGGACCCACGCAAGGACAGCGAGCGCTACGCCCAGGAGAACTTCAAGTCCTTCGTCTTCACGGAGACCCAGTTCACGGCCGTGACGGCGTATCAGAACCACCGGGTGGGTAGGGCCACAGCTCGTGGGCACCTGCCAGCCCATTTCATAGGGATGGAGACTGAGGCTCAAGGCTCTTAGCACCCACGTGGTGCACGCGGACCCCAGCCCTTCTCTCCTTTCCTGGGACAGAGTGAGCATGTGTGCAGCCACTCCCTTCCCTTCACACCCACAGTGGTTCTGGGTCCCAGCGCCTCCGGTCTAGGAGTCCAGGGAGGTGGGGATGGCTGAGTCTGGGGCCCCGCACTCTCCGCCCCGACCAGGGCTGACCCATAGCTTTGCTTTCCCCTCTGCAGATCACCCAGCTGAAAATCGCCAGCAACCCTTTTGCCAAGGGCTTTAGAGAGAGTGACCCGGACTCCTGGTACTGTCTGACCCCTGCCAGTTGTGCCCCGCTGCCCTGACCCAGCTCCTCACCCCTGTTCCCAGGCATCTCATAAGGCCTTGGCTCCTGACCCTTGTTTGAGGGTCACACCCATTGACTGGTCCTGGGGTCTCACTGGCTGACTCTAAACCAGACCTTTGGCCTGGGTTCTTCACCTTGACTCCCTGCCCCGACTCCTGCCCGCCCCACCTTCAGGACGGCACCTCCACGGCCCCTGCTTGGTGCTGCAGCCCGGAGTCGCGGCAGCCTCAGCTCCTGTCTGCTGAAGGGTGCCACAGAGCAGGAGAAAGGTTCGTCCCCAGACCCACAGACACGGTGGGACCAGAGCCTACATGGTGGGCGAGCAGCAAGGAGACAGGGCCGCAGGGCTCCAGCATGCTCAGCAAGCCCACTGGGCACCTGTGTGGACAGAGAGGGGGAAGCAGAGATTTCTGAGACAGAAATCGGGGGGCCCAGGGCAGAGAGAGCAGGGCGGGAACAATGTGCTGAGAGCAGGGGTGGAGTGTCGGGTGGGCCTCCTGGAGGAGGTGGTTCCCAAGCTGGGCCTTGGAGGACTGGAAAGGGTTTGGATAGAGGGAGGAAGGGTTTGGATAGAGGGAGAAAGTGGGAAAGAAATTCCAGGCAGAGGGAAGAGCAAGAACAAAGGTTGAGAGGTGGGCAACTTGGGATGGGAGGAGCAGAGAAGGGGGCGGGGCAGGCATGGGTGCCGGGGGAGCTCTGGGGTTCATTCAGATCCTTTTCTTCCCTCTGACCCCAACGAAGCTCCAGCTTCCACCTCCAGGGCCTCTGCCCGGCTCCACCATCAGCTGCTGGCCACCCCAGAGGCGCTGTTGGCCCCTGCCACCTATCGGGCCCTCACCTGTCAGGACCTGTACCTTGGAGCCTCAAGTCCCCTTGGAATCCCAAGGGCCCGACCAACACCATACCCCCTCCCCAATATCCAGGCTGACAGGGATCAGGGGGGCCTGCCCCTCCAAGCTGGGCTGGGCCTCCTGTCCCCCACCGCCATGTGCCTGGGATCTCACCAGGACCCTCAGTGATGGTGGGTGCCCAGTGGAGAGAGCCTCACCTCTGCAGAGACACTGGCCCTTCCCAAGGAGAGCAGTGAAGATAGAAGCCCAGAGAAGGAGGTTAGCTGCCCAGAATCACAGCAAGGCTGGGATGGTGTCAGGCTTGGAACCAGACCTCCTACACCCCAGCCTATCCCCTTCTGCCTTGGGGGTGACTCCTCCAAACCCTGCTTTCCCTCTTCCTTACCCCCCACATTAAACTGTTTGGCATGGGTGGCGAGAGCACTTCCGTCTTCAGGGATCAGGGTGGAGGGCCTCAGGAACGCCCTGGCTCCAGAGTCTGGGCTGCAGACATCCCAAAGCTCTTCCAGTGCCATTGGTATCCCTGGGAGCACAGAGTGGCCGCAAAAGTGCTGACACCAGCGGAGCGGCGGAGGCCTGGGTGGGAGGCTGGGGGTGTATGCCCAGAGGAGGACCCACACTGCAGCTCAGAGAGGCGCTTGCTCAAAGGCAAAGCGAAGTATAGTGGTACCTGCCATTCCACGTTCAGGTGCTGTGCATGAGGTGGGAGTGCGTGGTCGAGGGGCCAGTGTGTGGTGGAGGGTTACAAATCCACGATAGGAAATGACCACACGGGCCAAGGCTGGTTGAGAGGAGAAATATGAGAATCTGATCAAGACTCGAGACAGGACAGCTTCTAGAGAGTAGCATTTAAACCAAGACCTAAAGGAGTAGAAAGTGCAGGGGAGAGGGGACAGGAGGAGGTGAGACAGTTTTGGGCGGAAGTCAGACTGGAGCGGGTCCCTAGGAGCGGGAGAGCGCAGCGCGCGCCACCTTGCGGAACCAGGAGGACACACCCCAGCTGCCCCTGACGTGCTCGGCCTCCTAGGGGTGCCCCATGAACCCCCTAAACGCCGAGCCCGCCCGCGTTGGAGCACTTCCTGGGAGGTCCTTGGAGAAGAACGGACACACAACGGCGCCAGAGGCGGGAGCCCAGCGGGGCCTCAACAGCAAGACACCCCGACCCGAGCTGCTTCACGAAGGGTGGAGGACAAACGATGGGTCCTAGCTTCCACCTTGGCCTAGGTCCGCCCTTCGCGGGCCACCCGGGGCATCTTTCCACATCCCTTCCGGTCCCTCCGGAAGCTCGCTGCGAGGCCACGCCCTCAGGTCCCGCCCACCGCGTTCCCGTGTGGGCCCCGCCCCTTCACCCGAGATCCCACCCCCTTGTGCAGGCCCCGCCCCCCTACGGCGCGCCGGGGCGACTTCGGCGCCCCGGAGATGGGGCGGGGCGTTCGGGCCGACTCCTCCCCGGGACCCCACCAGGTTCCAGGCCCCTGGAGCGCTTCCCCGCCCCTTTCCTTCGTCTGCCGGGCGCCCTTAGGTCGCGGCGGCGCCCGGCGGACATGCTGCTTGACTGCCTGTCCGCGGAGGGCGAGCAGCGCTGTCGGCAGCTGCTGACCAAGGCCACGGCCCGGCTCCGCGCGCGGCCGGCGGCCGCCGCAGTGCTCGTGCCGCTGTGCTCCGTGCGCGGGGTCCCGGCGCTGCTCTACACGTTGCGGTCCAGCCGCCTCGCTGGGAGGCACAGGGGGGAAGTCAGGTACACTGCCGGGAAAGTCCTCTTCCTTCTAGAAGGAGGCCGCCGAACCTCGGAGACCGCTGGGACCGTGGGCAAGGCACTTAACCTCTCCGAGCCTCGGTTTCCGCCTCTGTAGAATGGGTCTGCAGGCCGAGGCGGGATCAGCGACCCGCGTTCCTCTTCCCGGAGCCTGGGAGGGCTTCCTCGCAGCGCACCCGCATTACCTCGGGCCAGCGACGCCTCTCTCTGAGCTGTGTCCCCCTCTCTAAAAAGGCATGACCCCGCGCCCTCTAGACCACTGTGGGGAGATTCGGGTCCCAGAGCCTTGGAAGCGCTCTGGGTGGGGCGTTCCGGCTTCCTGCCCTGGCCCTGCCCTCGGCGAGAATTGGGGACACTCAAAGGTCCATGTCAGCGCCACTGGGGCCACCAGAGACAGAATTTGTGTCTCTGAGTTCAGGAGACTCTCTCCCTTACCCCCTTGCTCAGGGAGGTAAACTGGGCCTGGAGAGGTCTTGTGGCTTGCCAGAGGACTCCCTGCAAACTATGGGCAGAAGCTCAGATGGGCCACTGACCCTCTGCTATAGCTGCCCTCCCCACCCCTCCATGGCCCCAACAGTCCAAGGACCAGGATGCCTGTGCCTGTTTAGTTTCCCAGGCGGCAAGTGTGACCCCACTGACCAGGATGTGGTGTCCACGGCCCTGAGGGAGACCCATGAGGAGCTGGGCCTGGCTGTGCCTGAGGACCATGTGTGGGGCATCCTGCACCCTGTATATGACCGGGTGAGTCCACCAGGCCCTGAGGCCACAGCCAGCCCGTACCCCATTCACCCACTCTGCCTGCCCTGGGCTAGGAGCTGGGACCCCAGGCACGAGGAGCTTGGTCACAGACATTGGCAGGTGTAGAATGCAGCAGAGCACCAGACACCTGCCTGGTCTTCCGTCCCCACGCCGCCTGTCTGGGAGGGGCCAGTGGTGTTTCTATCCTCTTTTCAGGGGGACACAGACTCAGGTCCTGGGTTGGAAGTGGCCCTGGAGTGAGCCAGATCTGCTCGGTTTGGTGGATGAGGGTGGCCTCACAGGGCAGGAAGGACTGAGTGACAAGTGGCAGATTTTAGGGTAGTAAAAGTGAGGCAAGGCTGTCCCAAGTGGAGGGAACAGTCTGCAAAGACCCAGAGGCCTGCGTGGAGAACCCAGGTCAGCATGGCTGGAGGGAGCCCCGGGACGGGGTCCACGCGGACCTGGCCTTGGATGGCAAGGGTGGGGCCTTCCCCTCAGCCTCTCCTCCCCAGTCCCACAGCCCCGCCAAGGCCAAGCCTCTCCTGACCACTTGCCTTGCTGCCCCAGGAAAAGAACACTGTGGTGCCGGTGCTTGCTGGTGTGGGCCCCCTGGATCCCCAGAGCCTCAAGCCCAACCCCGAGGAGGTGAGTCAGGGCAGGGACCCTGGGGGGCCGGGTTGTCCCAGGGCAGCGGTCAGGGCTCTGCTCACCCTCTCACTGCCTCGTGCCTGTAGGTGGACGAGGCGTTTGCACTGCCCCTGGCGCACCTGCTGCAGGTGCAGAACCAAGGCTATACCCACTTCTGCCGGGGCGGCCACTTCGGCTACACAATGCCTGTCTTCCTCCGTGGGCCGCACCGTGTCTGGGGGATGACGGCCATCATCACCGAGTTCACCCTGCAGCTGCTGGCACCTGGTGCCTACCAGCCCCGCCTATATTTCCCTGGATTTCAGCCCGGGGGCTGAAGACCTGGCCCTGAGCAGCCCCCGCCTCCACCCTGCGGGGCCAGCTCCACTCCAGGGCTGAATAAAGAGCTTTACCAACTTTGTGGCAACAGCGTCTGCTACACGAGCACCCTGACCTTGGGCGGATCCCACGGGACAGCTGGTCTCTGGGCTGGCGTGCCTCTGCCCAAGCACACTGTCACCCACAGCAGTTGGCACTTACGGGTGCCGGGCACTGGGCATCGTTTGTCTTGCACCCTCACCGCGGCCCTGTGAGGTGGGGCCAACACGGTCCCTGGCAGGTGAGACGGGCTCAGAGAGGACAGACACCTTGCCCGAGGCCACCCACGCTGGGATTCGAACCAGACCCTCTCTGACCAGAGCCCAGACTCTTAGCCAGTGCACCGTTCGTTCCCTCCGCCATGTGCTGGGCTGCAGGAGGCCACGTGGTGAGCCAGCTGCCGTCCAGGCAGTTGCTGTCCTCGCCCCTGGGGAGTGGGGGACTCGGTCTAGGGGACACTTTAGACCAGGTCTTACAGATAATCGTGATTGCATATTAATCACATATAAATATTAGTGGAATTATACAATAATTATATAGACTGGGGTTCTGTGAAAGAATTGAGGGGTGGATGGCTGGACCTTGACATGTGGACTGGGCCGTATCAGCCAGGACAAGCAATAGAAAATTCCACCCACTAGCTGACTTTGCCCAAAAAGCAATGGTGATCATGAACTCCCAAGGTACACTAGCTTCACGCACGGCTGGATCCAGGGGCTCCCTTTCTCTGGCTGTGCTTCCCACTGTGTCGGCCTCACTCCGAAGAGCAGCCTCCAGTCCACAGGGATGAGAGATGGGGCGCCGGCGCGCCATCAACAGAAAGCAGAGCTCTGTCTCCGCCAGCCTAACCCAGAACTGCCCTGTACGGCCTGCCTTGGGTCGCGGGCCCTTCCCTGAGCCTGACCTGTGGCCTGCTGGATTTGGAAGCCGTGGGTTGGCAGGGTGTGGTGCAAGAGCCTGGGGAGGAGGGTGACCTCCTGGACTGAGAATAGGCAAGGGGGCGGCCTCCAAAAGACCACTGGGAAGAGGGAAGACCGAGCAGGTAAAAGCCAGCTAAGGTCCCCTTCAGAGAGTGACTTTGAAACCAAAGGCGAGCAGGAAGGAGCCAGGTCAAAGGGCAGGGCAGGGAGGGCGCAGAAAGAACAGCGTGTGTACAAAGCTTGGGGTGTCCAAGGAAGCCACAAAGAGTAATGTGGAGATGAGGGGACCCTGTGAGTGGCTGAGGGCACACGCCTCAGGGATGGATTTGGATTTTAGTCCAAGTCTGTAAAAGGGGAGAGAGGTGTTGATGTGACCCGATCCATGTTTTAAAAAGCTTGAACTGCAAGGGGACTGGACTGCAGATGCCCTCTTCCCGAGACAGCCCCCTCCTTCCCGGGCAGCCCCCCTCCACACCTCCCAAAGCGCTCCCCACCCCTCCGCCTTCCCACACACCTCTCCTCTCAGCTGCCTCTTCGTCCCCACACACCCCTCCCGTTGCCCCTCACACCCCTGTGTCACCTCTGGGCGTCCGGCCTCCTCACTCCTCACCTCGGAGCAGGCCCCATGACAGCGGTAAAAATAGCTGGAAGCGTGGGAACGGGGGGAGGGGTGGCTGAGGTGCCCGCTCCTGCACTGAGTAAGGGACCCTTGGTGTTGAGAGCAGGGAGATGCCCGCTCCTGAGCCCTGAAGGTGGGCACTGAGCTCCGCCCCTCCCCCATGGGGGTGCTGGCGGGGGGCCCTGGGTCACAGAGATGAGTCACCTCGGTCAGGCGCACACCCAGCACCAGCAGTGAACCAGGCTAGGTGGAGGAGCCCTCAGAGAGGTGAGTAGCCCAGCGGGCACTGCCAGCACAGAGGGTCCCCCACCAGGCTGGAGCCCCCCACTTCTGTTCCACCTGCCTTCCGTCCTCAGGTCCCAGCCGCCACCCAGGACCCCCCTCAGCACCCTCAGTGATGCCTCTTTACCGTGTCTGGTTGGCCCAGTGTGGATCCCTCCTTTCCAATCCAAGGGGGCCCATCTGAGCCCCCACCCTATGTCTGAGCCCCCATGGCGGGCACTGCAGCAGCAAGCGGGAGGCGGCCACAGCGGGTGAGCATGCAGGAGCACATGGCCATCGACGTGAACCCGGGACCCATCCGGCCCATCCGCCTCATCTCGGACTACTTCCCGCACTTCTACCCCTTCGCTGAGCCTGCCCTGCGCACCCCAGACCCGCACCCTGCAGTGGCCCCTGCCGTCCGCTCTGCGCCCCAGCTGCAGCCCAACCCAGAGCCAGAGGAAGACTCAGACGACAGCAGTGAGTGGGGCAGGGGGTGAAGGGGCCCCCTGGGCCTGGCCCAGCCAGGGTGGGGTCTGAGGCATCCCAGCCCTCTGACCTGTGAGGGGCAGGGCAGGAGGCATGGGGCCAAGCAGAGGGCGTTCAGGCAGGCACTGACCGTGTGTGCCGCCTGCCCCCAGCTGCCCTGGGCACCCTGGAGTTCACACTTCTTTTCGATGTGGACAACAGCGCCCTGCACTGCACAGTTCACCGTGCCAAGGTAAGGGTGGGGCTGGGGTCCCGGGGCCTGGGCCACAGGCTGGCCCCACATCCGTCATCTCTTCCCAGGGTCTCAGGCCACCAGCCTCAGGCTCCGTGGACACCTACGTCAAAGCCAATCTGCTGCCGGGGGCCGGCAAGGTGAGGGCAAGCCCCACATCCCTACTGCGCCCCTCGGCCACACACCCAGACTGCAGTACCCCCCTTTCCACCCAGATCCTTCCCCGTGAGGCCTGGACTTCGGGCCCAGAGCTCCTCATTGCTGGATGTACGCTGAGGAGTCTGTCCGGGAGGTGGGCCAGGGTGGGGCCCCGGAGCCTGAGGAGACCCTGACCCATCCTGCCCGGCCCTCAGGCCAGCCAGCTGCGGACATGTACGGTTCGGGGCATGAGGGGACCCGTCTGGGAAGAGACGCTCACTTATCACGGCTTCACCCGCCAGGATGCTGGGCGCAAGACCCTGCGGTGAGGGTTGGGCCCTGGCCACCAGGGAGCAGGGTGGAGCGGGGGCCTGCCTGTCCAGGTCTGACTTGGGGGGCCACCAGGCTGTGTGTGTGTGAGGACCCGCGGCTGCGGCGCCGCCGGCGAGTGCCTCCCCTGGGGGAGCTGCGGGTGCCCCTGAGGAAGCTGGCGCCCAACCGAGCCAGGAGCTTCAAGGTGTGTCTGGAGAAGCGGAGACTGGTGAGTGGGGATGCGCCTGGGTGGGGCTTCAGGGGCCAGCGACCTTGTGATGGGGACGCTGGACAGGGGAGGGGCAGGGAGGGGGACTGGGACAGTGTGCAGCCATGGTGACCAGGCTCTCTGCTCTTTCAGACCAAGAGGCCCAAGAGCCTGGACACATCCCGTGGCATGTCCCTGTATGAGGTATGTAGCACAGTGGAACAGAGCAGGGATGTGAAGGGGACAGGCCCGGGGCGCCCAGGCGAGTGCCTCACGCAGGGGCCAAGGCGGGCTTGGAGAACCTGAGGCCATCCCTCTCATGCTCTGAGTGCTGGGAGCCCTGGGGAGCAGCCAGGCCAGAGGAGGCGTGGGGCACTGGGGGACAGCAGAGCCCTCGGGGGACAGTGGCTGAAATTGCTGGGATTTGTCTGGGGCCAGAGGAGCTGGGAAGGCAGGAGAGAACGGACAGGGTGGGGTTCGCTGACTGCCAGGTTGACCCCTGGGACAGTGTGGCTGCCACTCGTGGGACTGGAGGGCCCTTGTCAGGAGGGGTGACGGTGCGTGCAGGGGCCCAGCAGCGACCCGACAGGCCAGAACCGCTTTGACCCGGGAGGGGTGGGGATACTGCAAAGTTGAGGCAGGGCAGTCCTTCCCCCTCAGATTGAAGGGCCAGGTGCTGCTGCCCTGCCACCTAGTGGAGCCACAAGTTACTGCAGCTGCCGGCTCTGCAAGGCCAGGAAAGTCCCCTGGTGGTGGGGTGGGCACTCAGTGCCACCCGCATCCCGTCCCAGACCCCACAGACTGCAGCGCCTGGGTACACAGCGGGTGCTCACGGAACACTCCCACACTAAGAACTGAGTGTTAGCACGGCGGTTTGGCTGTCTGCAAATCAAACCCTATATTAAGTATGGGAGAAACATGTTCTCCCTCCCAGCCTCCCCAAGTGCTTCTGGAGGGTGGTGGTGGGCACTTAGTGGGAGGCCGCCTGGGAGGCTCCTGGCACATTCCAGGACAAAGTGCACTGAACTGACCACACGGCCTGAGCAAGCCCCTCTCCTCTCAGGCCCAGGAGTGACTGTTTCTGGAGGCTGATCATGGGGTTAAACCACCGGCCCCGACTCCTCTGCAGCCAGTCTGACAGTGGTGGGCGGGTGGGCTTTGCGCCACATGGGGCTGACCCTGGCCACCCTGCAGGAGGCGGCAGAGGCAGAAACGGCTGGGGAGGAGCGAGGGCGCATCCTGCTGTCGCTGTGCTACAGCTCTCAGCGGGGCGGCCTGCTGGTGGGGGTGCTGCGCTGCGCCCACCTTGCCCCCATGGACGCCAACGGCTACTCGGACCCCTTCGTCCGCCTGTGAGTGAGACAGGGGTGGACAGGTGGGCGTGGGGTTCCTCAGAGCCCCTCTGGGACTCGCCTCCCCAGAGCTGCGCCTAACCCGACCCCATCCTCCCCAATCAGTTTCCTGCTTCCTAATGTGGGAAAGAAATCTAAATATAAGACCAGCGTTCGGAAGAAGACCCTGAACCCCGAGTTCAACGAGGTAGGCCAGGACTGGGCCCGGGCAGTTCCGGCTGCTCTGGGGTGGGGAAGGTCAGCATCCTGCTTGGGTCAGAAAACGCAGGTCCCAGCTGACCCGAGTCCCTCACCAGCCTGAGCCTGTCCCTGAAGCTGCGAAGGGCCCAAGGCCACCTCCTGCCCTTCTGTCTCCGTCCCTGCAGGAATTCTTCTACGAAGGCCCGAGGGAGGAGCTGGCCCAGAAGGCACTGCTGGTGTCCGTGTGGGACTACGACCTGGGCACAGCCGACGACTTCATCGGTGAGTGGGACAGCCGGGAAGCTGGGGGCGGCCCCGGGGGCTCCCACACAGCTCCTGACCCCTACTGCCAACGCAGGTGGGGTGCAGCTGAGTGGCCGGGTCAGTGGGGAGTGCCAGCGGCACTGGAGGGAGTGTCTGGGCCGCAGTGACCGCCGGCTGGAGCTGTGGCACCCGCTGGACGGGACACCCCTACAGCTCAGCGACTAGCGGGGGCACCTGGCCTGGCCCCACTCACCGCTTCTCCCCACACTGACTGCATGTCTCCCCAGAGCTGGGAGGCCCTGGGGCTGCCTCACTCACCACGCCCAGCACCTAGTCAAACTGTTTCCCATCTTCTCCCCTTTCAAATGTGCCCCCGCCACACCAGGAAGCAAGAATAAACCTCTCCTCTGAACCAGACCAGATGGAGCCTGTTCTTTCCCTGCCCTCCTCATCCTCACCCCCAGCACACCCAGGTTTTGACCCCAGGCCACACCTTCCCCTCCTCCCCACCCCTGCTTCCTGCACTGAGGGCCGGGTGTTCAGGGTGGTCTTGGACAGAGTCACTGGCCCACAGGAGGCCGGGGTCTGGGTTCACGACATGCCCCTGAGCTGACCTATCTTTTCCTAGCCACCGCGCCCCCCCCCCCCCCCCCCCCCCCCCCCCCCGGAAACAAGGCTCCGTGCAGAGCGGGCTCAGGTGGCAGGGTGGAAAGTGAGGCCACAGAGAAGCTGCAACAGGACAGTGGCAGCACTCGCTTTATTGTCCGACCGTCTCCTGGACAGAGAGAGGCCAGCCCAGGGCAGGGGGCTCAGGAGGCCGCTTGCCTGGCCTGGTGCTGCTGGGCAAACTGCTGCATCCGGTCCTCGAGCTCCGGCCGGAAGTGGCGGATCAGGCCCTGGAAGGGGGTGAGGGCACTGTGTGAACTGGGGTCTAAAAATCCTCCGCCACCCCGGATTTCAGCAACCCCTCCCTCAAGCCACAGCAGGGCAGTGAGTACCTGCACGGGCCAGGCGGCCCCGTCGCCCAGAGCACAGATGGTGTGGCCTTCTATCTGCTTGCTGATCTCCCACAGGGAGTCGATCTCGGCCGGCCGGGCGTCCCCCCGCACAAAGCGGGCCATCACCTTGTTCATCCAGTCCACACCTGCGGCCACAGCAGCAAGGAACTAAGAGAAGCCCCGGCAGGCTGGGAGGCAGTATCTGTTTATTCAGGGTCCAGAGCCCACCCACCTTTGACCTACGCCCCACCCAGGCGCAGGACTAGCCCCCACCCCGGTCGGGTGCTCACCCTCGCGGCAGGGGGTGCACTGGCCGCAGCTCTCGTGCTTGTAGAACTCAATGAGGCGGGCGATGGCCTTCACAATGTCTGTCTGGAGCGACAAGGCACAGTGAGCAGGTGTCCGAGGGCTGGGCCTCAGCCCCTTCCGGGTCCAACAGCGTTCTGGCGGCTCCCGTCCGCACAGGGCACCCTGCACCGCCCACTCTTCCCGGGTGCCCCGCTCCAGAGCAGCCCTGCCCCGCTCCTCTCCCATGCGTAGCTCCGGCTGTGGGGTCTGGGACCCGAGAGCTGGCAGGAGTTCTCAGAGCAGCCCAGGGGGGGGTGCTAAGCAGGCTGGCACAGGCGGGGACCGGAGGGGGAGCACGGGCCACCCTTACCGAGCGGTCCATGACGATCACTGCGGCCGTGCCCAGGCCAGTCTGCGCCTGCACCAGCGCGTCGAAGTCCATCAACACCGTTTCACACACGGACTTGGGGATCAGTGGGGTGGACGAGCCACCAGGGATGACAGCCAGGAGGTTGTCCCAGCCACCAGTGACACCCCCTAGGGTTGCAGTCAGTCGCCGAAAGGATGAATGGTCAGGTCCCGGGCCGGCACAGCGGCCTCATCCTGAGCCTAGGACCTGTCCGCCCCTCCCCCGGCTCCCCAGCCCGAGACCCTTCCGGTTCCGGCTCTCTTCACGGATGCACTGCCTGCCCCCACCCTCGCGGCCCCGGCCTCACCGGCATGCTTTTCGATCAGCTCCTTCAGCGGCACAGACATCTCCTCCTCCACAGTGCATGGGTGGTTGACGTGGCCGGAGATGTTGAACAGTTTGGTGCCTGAGTTGCGCTCACGGCCAAATCCGGCAAACCAGGCCCCCCCGCGGCGGCAGATGGTGGGGGACACAGACACTGTCTCCACATTGGCCACCGTTGTGGGGCAGCCAAACACTCCTGTGGGGAAATGGGACAAGGGAGCAGTAGCTGCCAGGGGTGAGGACAAACTGGGACAGGTTCCCTGGCGATGGGTCTGTCCCAGGGCCCTGCTCCCTCAGCAGAGCCCCCTCTGCCCCTCCATCGCTGTCATTCCCACTGGAGCCCAGCCCCACCAGGCCCTGCGCCGCCTTGTTCACCACCGGCTCCCGGAGGGTTGGAGGGGCCTTGGGTCTCTCACACGGGGGCTGAAGCAAGACGAGGCGGGTGGCGCTGGCGGAGCCTCTGTGCTGTCCCCGCCCTCCTCCCTGGTCTGGCCCCCAGGGCAGAGGGCACTCAGAAATGCCCTGAGAAGGACCGGCGGGGACTTGAAGCGGGTTCCACTGCACAGGACACAGGACGAGGCCCAGGACTGGGTCTTACCCACGTCTGCGGGGAAGGGCGGCTTCAGGCGGGGCTTGCCCTGCTTGCCCTCGATGGACTCGATGAGAGCCGTCTCCTCCCCGCAGATGTAGGCCCCCGCCCCGCGCACCACGAACACGTCGAAATCATAGCCGGAGCCGCAGGCGTTCTTGCCGATCAGGCCAGCCTCGTAGGCCTCTCGGATGGCCACCTGCGGGGCGGGGCGAGGGCACTGTCCCTGGAGCCTGGCAGTGCTATGTGTGTGTGGGGTGGGGGGGGGTAAGCCCTGGGAGCCCGTCACGAGTGGACGATGCTGTGGGAGGGGCCAGTCCATCTATGGTGTGCGTGCTACATACTGACAACACTTAAAAGTCTCCAAACATCTACTTTTAAAAGAAAGACTTTAGAATAATGAAAATTTAGCACACAATTTCTCTAGGTGGTAGATCTGTGGGAGATTTTTCTATTTTGTGTGTGTAGTTTCCTATCTTCATAATAACTACTGCTTTTGCGATACAGGGGAAGACCCTAGAGGTTTATTTAAAAATTCGTAATAATAATAACTCTCGTACACGAGGCTGGTACGTGCCAGGCACTGTTCCAGGCGCCATTCCTGTACCCTTGTCGTTGTGCAGGAGCCGAAGAGAAAGGTGTGGCTGGGCCCCGGACCTGTCACTACAGGCAGCCCCGAGCTAAGAACGACTGCAGTGACCCCATGACCTTCTGCAGGAAACTGGCTCGGATGCGTTCCCCAGCCCGCCCGCACCCTGGGAGTCATGGGGCCTGGAAGGCCTCCCAGATGGAGGCTCTGGAGCACACTGGGAGGGCCCAGAGGAGGAGGCTTTGGGGGCCACGTCCCATTCACGATGCGTGCAGGGGTGACCCCTACTCTGCCGGCTGGAGCCAGACAGGTCAGGCACTGAACTCCAGGGACAGCGTGCCGGGTGAGGGGGGGTGTGAGTGCACAGAGCACGTCCTCCCGTGCGGACGCCCCCCCGGCCCACCTGCAGGTTGGAGGCCTCGTTGTAGAATTCCCCACGGATGTAGATGTAGGCCGCACGGGCACCCATGGCCCGGCCCCCCACGAGGCAGCCTTCCACAAGCTTGTGGGGGTCGTGGCGCATGATCTCCCGGTCCTTGCAGGTGCCCGGCTCCCCCTCATCCGCATTCACCACCAGATACTTGGGCCTGTGGGGGGCCAATAGGTCAGTCAGGCTACCGGGACCCCGGGGATGGTCTCCTACCCCCACTCTACTCAGGGGAGCCCCAACGATGTCCCCTCGGACAGCCTTCCCTCCCTGCCCGCCCACCACGTTCCCAGGGGCTCTGCTGCTCTGCACCAACGACGGGGGGCTCACTGTCTGTTCCTCCTTTGGGTGGCGAGGGCCACAGGAAAGATCTTTGTCCTGCTCAGCCCAAGTGTCACTCCTAGTGCTTTCCCAAGAGCCCAAATTCTTCTCTTGGTCACAGAGGGCCTTCCCGACAGCTGTCACGTGCTTTCTATGTGTGGGTCAACGAGCAGGCCAAAATCTATACAAACGTTGTCTCTTTAATCCCTATACAACATAACATCCATTTACAGATGTTAACACTGAAGTTCGGAAAGGCCGAGAGGCTGCCCAAAGCCAAGTGACTAGAAGGCAGAGCCAGTTACTGATCGGTTAAGTCTGCCTGGGTCAGAAGCCCATGCTGACCCTCCGACCCCTCAAGTCTCCTCCGAGGATACCAGAGAAAACTCAGTGCCACCTACTTAAGCTCTGGTAACATTTCCCCATCTGATTCTCTCCAGAAAACAAGCCAAAGCCCCGGGTAAGCCACAGCCACCCGCGAGGTTTCGCCTGCAACCCCAACCTGCCTCCCTAAACACACCTGCCATCTGAGGGCTTATTCATGAAGCTCCACTTGAGGCCGGTGGGGAAGCCGGCACCGCCACGGCCGCGCAAGCCAGACGCCTTGATCTCACCCAGGATCCAGTCAGGCCCCTTCAGCAGGATCTCCTTTGTCTTGTACCAGTCCCCTCGGCTCTGGGCACCTTTCAGCCTGGACAGGTGGGCACGGCAATGAGGGGGAGGTCCTGCCCCGCGACCCACCAGGCTAAGGGCACCATCTCACCTCCAGTCATGGCGGCCATACAGGTTGGTGAAGATCCGGTCTTCATCCTTCAGTGAGCCAAATGAGGTTTTCTTGGGCGCTGCCTGGGGACAAAGAGGGTCAGAAAGTCCAGCAGAGGTGAGGTCATGAGGGGCCAGGCCAGAAGCTACAGATTCTTGGGTCCCCCTGATTAGAGGGGGCTGGCCTGGGGAGAGGGTAGGGGCCTAAGCCTTAGAACCTTTCATAACTTCATAGGTACCACCACCACTTAGTAAGCACTTCTGTCCAGCAGGCAGTAGGCTAAGCGTTTACATCCCAAACCCCGTTTCATCCTCATAACCCTGGGACGGGAATGATTTTACAAAGAAGGAAACTGAGGCTCAGAGCAAAATGAACTTATGTTAGGGCATACATCCAAGAGCAGCAAATGGAACTGAGTCAGGTCTATCCGTGGCCAAAGCCCACACTGGACCACAGCACCACAATACCTCACTGAGCCCAGTGTGATGGTGCGTCCATTTCCTTGTCTGGCTGGCCTACCGGACCCAAACCTGGTTATGTTGCTAACTTTGCCGGAGGCAAAATGTGTTTACTGATGGAAAAGAAAGGCTTCACTACGGCTGGATGATGGAGGGAGACCCACTTGGGATAAGGCTGATGCGGAGAGGTAGGGTCTGGAATTGTGTGTAACCCAGAGGTGAACACCCCAGCTGAGGGCTAAGGGCAACTGGCTTTCAGACTCCCTAAATACCACTCTACAGAGGCAGAGTGCTGAATGGGGAATCCTGCAGTGCACATCCCTCTCCAAAACTGTTTTCTGGCCCTGGCTGGTGTAGCTCAGTGGATTGAGCACTGGCCCGTGAACCAACGGGTGGCTAGTTCGATTCCCAGGCAGGGCACAAGCCTGGGTTGTGGGCCAGGTCCCCCGGTGGGGGGCGCGCAAGAAGCAACAACACATTGATGTTTTCCTTCCTCTCTTTCTCTTTCCCTTCCCCTGTCTTTAAAAATAAATACATAAAATCTTTAAAGGTTTTCTGCATCTGCAAAATGGAGCAATGACACATTCACTCCCTACAAGGCTGTGGCAAGGAAAGAATGAGACACGGAAGCTTCACCACCTGCAAAACTTTCCTCTATGGTAAGCCAGAAGTAAGGGTAGGGGGCAGTCGGCCTTCTGTTGGGATCCATTCCTCTTCTACACCCATGCCGGAGGGGTAACCTTCCTGCCGGGATGGGGAGACGAGGAGGATTCTCCAGGAGGCACTACAGCCCCAAGGGGCAGCGCGTGCAGACATGGTAGCGAGACCCGCCCGCGAGCATCCTCGGCCGGAGCCAGGCCGGGCCTCACCGTGTCGCCGCTGAAACGCACAGACACCCGCGCGGGGAGCGACCCGCCCAGCAACCTCCGTGCCGCCAGCATCCCGGGGGCCAGCCCAGTCACCTCCCGCTGTCACCTTCACGGCTCTAGAGGCCGAGGTACCGGCGCGACTAGGACGCTAGGCGGCGCACAGGAAGCACGTCACGCGCCCCAGCGTCGGCGGCGCGCCCAAGAATCTCTGCGCCTCTCCCACCCCGCCCTCAGCCCCGCCTCCTCAGGGGAGGGCGGAGAGGCCGGAAGTGGCCTCTCTGGCGCTGGGGCTGCTGGGAGATGTAGTCCCGCCGGCCTGAGACCCGCCTCCCTGGGACGGTCTCTTGCCCACTTCCTTACTCGCCTGCTTGGCTTCCTCGCGTTCGCTTCCCGACCCAGCCTTTCAAACCTCAAGTAACAAACGTCGCGCGTCGCCTCCTGCCGGGTTCTGGTGTTTTCCACTTTCTACCGGTTCAAGATTTAGTGTGCACCTGCTGTATGTTCAAGTGTACGCGGAGAGAAGAGATCTGGCCGGCTACAGCCCACCTCGTGACTACATTGTCATTATTCCGTCCCAGTCCAAACCCTCCTTGACTGTAATTCTCCCCGCCCCGCCCCCCTGTGCCTAGGAAATGACGGGCTCGTTAGCAGCAGAGAGCCAGGGCAGCTCCAGAGGTGGGCAGGGGTGGACGGCGGAAGACTCCCCAGAGGTGTGTCTCGAGTCCTGGGCTGAGTGAGGATGGAGATGGGCAATGCCGGTCTGCTAAGGTCCACCACCAGTTCCCTTTTCAGCCTGCGTCCGTGGAGTCCGGCACTTGCCGTCCCTGCGCGCAGTGCTGCAGTGGCTCCTGCTACCTTCCCAGTGGGGCCCTGGCCTGGCGTTTAAGGACTCCGTCCATCCCTGCAGAGTCGTCCCGCCCAGGTGAGGTCACGCCCCTCCCTCCAGGACCCCTTCGTCTTGGGGCTTTAGGGCCTTTGTGTGGCTGCCTCCCTTCCACACGGTGCTCCCCTGACCTGAGGGGGTCCTCTGCCACGTGCCTTCCGGTGAAGGCTTGGAAGCCTGATTAACTCTTGTCTTCTTCAGTCCCTTGGAACCCTTTGGCTCTGAGACCTGCCCTGGCCCCAAGATAAGTGTGTCCTTCTGGTCTCTTCCCGGCTTCTCTGTTCTCCACTCCTGTGATCATCCTTCCTCATCTCTCGGGAAATGTGCTACGAACAAAATTTGCCCTTATTTTTTCATATGCTCCCTACAGCAGCCCTGGATGGCACTAATTCCATTTTATACACGAAAAGAATTGAGGCCTGTGGAGGCTTCAGCCTTGTCCGTCGGCATCCACTTAGAGCTGCCCAGTGTGAGAGCCGGGCTCAAACCCAGGCCTTTCTTCCTTCCCAGAGGGCCCCCCACACCGCAAAACCACAAAGCAATTGGCACACATGTGATAGTTATTGTGAGATGTCAGTGGTATTTCCAAAAGAGGCACCAAAAACACTGGCAACTTGTCTGAGTTCTTACAGATAGATAGTGGAGTACCAGGCCCACAGACCAGCAGCCGCAGCCTCTTCTCCTGGCTGGGGACAGAGATTGCCCAGACAGATCTGGGGATTACACAGCTAAGCTGGGGCTCAGACCTGAGTCTGTGGAACCATCCCTCTGGGGCAGGAGGAGGGGGTCAGGGTGGAGCCAGAGGATGGAGGCCTTCCTCATCCCTTTCTAACTGGGTCAAGGGAACACAAGGCCACGGGGAGAAGGTAGCCTGGGGACAGGAGATGGCTGGACATGGGGTGATGGGAAGCGGAGAGTGAGGGGTAGCATCTGTTCACCCAGTGCCAGGCTCTGTTCCAAGCACTTGCTGTGTGTTATCTCCTTAATCCTCCTGCAACCTGGGGTGTAGGAATGATGAGCCTCTGTTTTCAAAAGAGGATAGAGTATCAGCAACATTGAGTGGCCTATTCAGGACAACACAGCTGCCAGAACTTGGCTTGAGGCAGACCGTACATCCCCCACTCCATCCCCACTCACCTAGAGCACCTGCTTGCCAGGCTCCACTAAGTAACACCTCCCAGGAAGCCAGAGGTGTTGCGGGCCCTGGCTCTTACCACTCCCTCTGCACCTGCCCCATCCTACACCACTGTCCCCATCTGCCTGCCCCACCAGCCTCCAGGCCAGGATCAGGGAGGTCCACAGACCCACTGCATCCTGCCAGCTCTGCCTTCTGACCACTCCCTGTTCCTGAGCCTTCAGGCTCTGCCCCATGGCCAGGCCCTTCAGATTTCCCCTGGAATTTTGCAGAGCCTCACTGATATCACCCAGCCTCCCAGCTTGACCCCTCCAATCCTTTCTTTGCACCCTGAAACTGTTGTAAACCTCAGATCCATTCTGTCTCTGCCCTAAGACACTTCCTGGTTCCTCAGTGTCCTCAGGACAAAGCCCTAGTCCCTTGGCCTGGCATTCAAGGTCCTGTGCCCACCTCCCCAGCTCCAGTTTGGATGTCTCTGCCCACACAAGCTAGGTGGCACAGAGGATCCACCTTCCCTGCTTCCTCCTCCTCCTCCGCCTCCTCAGGAGCCCTCCGCAGCAAGCTCTCCTGCACACAGCAACCCCGAGCCGCTACTGCCACGGGCCCGTGCGGCTACGGCACCGTCCGAACTTCTCTCTTCTGACACCAGCCGGGAGCTTCTCAAGGCAGGTGCTAGCTCAATATTACAATCTAATTTTATATTTGGAGAATAAAAAAACTTCAATGTTTTACCTTTGTGGACAATTTAAGAAATACAGAAAATGCAAAACAAAGCAGCAACATGTTTTCATGGCCCTGGCTTACTCTCCTTGATGACTTTTGCTTATTTGTTTGCACTCTGTCTTCCAGGGGATTTCAAACCACTTCACAGGAGTACATGAATGATCCTTAAACATTTAGACCTTAACCAAAAAACCCCCCAAAAACAATAGTCCCTCTGCCCCAGGGCCAAATGCGGTTGAATTCGACATCACCGTCCACTTCTCTTCCAAAAACACCCTTTCCTGTGCATACGTAGGAAACCATGCGTGTTTGGTGCTTTTTATTTGTGGTAATGGTATCTTGCTATAACACAATTCTTCACCTGCTTTTTTTTTTTTTTAATTCAATGCTATGTTTTTGAAATCAGTCCATGTGATACAAATAGATTACCTACAGGTCACACCAGAACTTCAAGGTTAAGGGCCTGGATTCAAAATCCTGCTTCTACCACTTCCTACCTGTGTGGTATTAGGACCCGCGCCCTTCATTCCCTCTAATGGGAAATGAAGGTAGCACAGCCCAAAGGGGCATCTGTTAGGGCTGGACCCTGCGTGAGCAGTGCCTGGCGCGGCCGAAGCGCAGGGATGCTGAGCTCTGTGCACTGGCCTGTCGACGGATCTGGAGATGACCCACCCTGCACAGGACTGAGTCCCCCACCCAGGAAGGGGGCGCCACTCCATTGTTCAGATCTTTTAGGTCCTTCACTAAACATTTAAGATGTTTTATTTTTTAAAAAATCTGCACATTAAAAAATACATATTTTTAGGGAGAAGGGAAGGGAAGGAGAAAGAGAGAGAAACACCAATGTGTGCTTGCCTCTCATGCGCCCCCTACTGGGGACCTGGCCCTCAACCCAGGCATGTGCCCTTGTAACCAGAAAAGAGATCGGCATTCCGGCTGCCTGTCACTACCAAGCCCAGTAAGCAGTGACAATGATTGAATATTTATGGGTGCTTTATTCAGATGGCCAGCGATCTGAGAAGTTGGTGGGTTCATACCCTAACGGACCGTCTTGTCTTTTCTTTCCAGGCCAATGTTTTTATACCAGGGGATAAACAAGGTGCGGTGAGGGCTTTGAAGTCCAGGGGATTAGGTGAGCTACGCTGCAACATTCCTGTCCTGGGCAGGTAGCTGTTCCCAGGGGCGGCTGGTAGTCTGTCTCTCCCTGGAACACAAAGGCCTGGATGCCTCCAGTTGTCCCCAGGCGGTAATCTTCAGCAGTGCCCCAGGAGGTTGGCTGTTTTCCCAGGAGCCAGGATGGGCCTTATCTGTAGTTTCTGAAACACAGGCTTTAACATATACATTACTTGCTAGGCTTATAACTTTTTACCTTAAACTGAAATTTTTCAACTCTTGAGTCTCCTATCACCCTGACTGGGAATCAAACCGGCGACCCTTTGTTTCTCAGCCTGAGCTCAATCCACTGAGCTATATCATCCAGGGCTGCACATTTTTTAATATAGGAACTTGATGTGATGTTTTGCATTTCTATGTTTTGTGATTTCTTCTGATAGCATTTTCTGATTGGCTGTTGATTGTGAATAGAGAGCTATCAATTTGCCTCCATCGAATTGGTCTCCCCTGTTACAAAAGTGTGTCCATTGAAGCTTTTCTGTTTTCCGTGCTGATGCTCACATTGTTGAGAAGTAATGAGAGTCGAGTCTCTTCCTGTCTAATATCAGGCATCTCGTTTCTTTTCTTACTGTATTGCACCAAGAGTTTTGGAATATGCTTGAGTAGCGGTAACAGTAGTGAGAACCCTTATATAGAGTGTGACCTCACGGAAGTGTGTAAAATCTTAATATGAAAGCCCCCAACTCCACTTGTTAGAATTTTTGTTTCTCCTTTTCATTTCATTTGTCTTCAGATTTCCTTGGGCCATTTTTCACTGGCTGCTCAGAAGTGGAATTTCTAGGAATGGGTGTCTGTTTCCCTCTAGTTAACAGCCACTGATTGTGAAAACAAAGAGAGTGCCTGCAGAAAAGGGCCTTTGGAGTGGGTGCAGGAGGAGGTGGAATTCCCAACGGTGACACCTTCAAACCTGTTTAGATGATGCTGGAGACTGGTCCTATCCCAGTCTTTTACCCAGCATCCCTTCGCAGCTTCACCGTCAATCAGAGGTGTCCGCCGTGACACCTGCTTCGTCCTGGGACCACGCCTCCCACCCCCACGTGCTGTGTGGATCCAGGGTTCTGGGCAGTGAATGGAATTGCTGACCTGATTGGGGTGTGGGCTTGGTTGGTTGCCCAGAGGCATTTCAAAAATGGGCCCCGCCTCGCATCAGGCATGAAGGGAAAACTCCTGGTGGACTTTGGCCGGTTCCTTATCCCCAAAGTAGACAGATGTGTGATAATTTGTCAAGGCAACCTCTCACAGGAGGTTTGCTGAGGCTTTTTGGTAGAGACCTTGATTGTTGGGGAAACTCTTCCAAGGCACAGCTTTATCATGAAGGGGTTTTCAATTTCATTGAATGCTGCTTCTACATCTAAGCTGATCATATTGTGTTTCTTCTTCCTTATTAATTACATCCAGCTTTTTGAGGATCTGTTGCACTGCTGTTGACCTAAAGAGGCAGCAGAATGAGGCAGCTAGGAGAACAGACCGAAGCCAGTCGGGACGAAGTACTGAGTTCCAGCACTTACCAGCTCGGTGGCCTTGAGCAGGCTCCCCGACCACTCTGTGCCTCGCGGCATCGTCGCCACATCTGAATCTCTGTAAAAAGCCCAGGGCCTGGCGCAGAGTGAGTGCTGTGTGTTTGCTGTTTGCCTTTTTTCGTTACTCCGAGAACAAACCTGTTGGTCACGCCGTAAGGCTCCCTGTGCTGCTGAACTGATTTTTACATCAGTGCTCATGAGCGAGGGTAGCCTGTCGTTTTAATGTCTCCAGGAGTCTTGTCCAGTTTGGTTAGACTGAGGGGGGCCGCTTCCCACCTTTTCCTACACATCACAGGGGTTACACATCGTTTCCTGAAGCATGGCTAGAACTCAGGTAAGGCCACCTGGAGCTGGCGCCTCTGCTTAGGGGGGATCTGATCCCTGTGTCCACGTCCTTTGTGGTTATTGATTTCCTTGAGCCAATGCTGAATACCGATATTTTAAAGAATGTTTTACTGATGGATTTTTTTTCTAATTTGAAGTATTTCTGTGCTCTTTTAACCATCTTGCCTTGAGGTCCAGTTTCTCTGATGTTATTATTGGTACATAAGCTTTCTTTTTATTGGTATTTGGTAGTTTTTCCATCTTTTTATTTTCAATCTTTCTTTTGTTTTAAGAATGCATCTTAAAAACAACATCTGATGAAATTTCATTTGGTTTTATTTTAATCCAATCAGTGTCTGTCTTTTTAAAAGAGTTTGAGCCATTTACATTTATTGAATCGCCATTAGGACTTACATCTGCTGTATCGCGTTTCTATTTAGCATTTGTTTTCTTTTTCTTTTTTTCTTTTTTTGCTGTACTTTCCTGTCTTCTATTGAATTCATTGAGTTTTCTTTGTGCTATTGCCTTTGAACCACTATTGGTTTGGAAGCGATACATTTCATTTCTATTTTTAGTGGTTTTCTGTACAGTTCTAACAGTCATAATCAAATTTCTTTTTTCAGAAAAAGCTCATTAATATGTCTATCCTCTTGCTGAACATGAATTAAGAAAAGAAAGGGTGCGCTGATCCCCTCTGGCCTTCCTTCCCTCCCAGAGTCTGCACTCCTGTTTTCTGGGTTGGCACCATGGGTGCCATGGCTGGGATGGCATTTCTGGCCCCTGGCTTCATGCTGCTGGTGGAGCCCTGGCCTCTCGGCGTTGCTCTCCAGAGCTGGGTGCGGACTGAGAGCCCGGCCCCCAGCCCTGTGCATTCAGCATGGCTGCGCTCCTGCCTCTCGGCCGAGACATGGGGCTTCAGCCCCCACCCCAGGCTGTGGTTTCTCCCTATTTCTTTCCTTCACAGGGAGGCTTACTTGAAGTCCGCACAGAACTGCCCTTTTCATTTCTGTGTGTCTGAGATTTCATTGTGAACAGTTTTTCTTCTCTGACTTTGATGCGTTTGAGAAGGACAGAGAGGATTTCAGGTTGTACTCTGCTGTCAGCTGGGGATCTTCCTCTCTTCTGCCCGCTAATTTAAACTTGAAGAAGTGAAGTCAGTCCCTCGTGGCTGGGGGAGGGGCACGCATGGGCCCAGGGGAGCGCCTTTGGGGAAGCACCCCCACGAAGACCCTGGCCAGGTCTCCCTGCTCTCCAGCACCAGGTGCTCTCGCATGTGCTGCAGGCGCTAGCGTGCCCCGAGGACCCCTCCCTGGCAGCCGGCCCACATCTCGGGGTCCCTCCTGACCCACACTGTCCCGACGCACTGGACACTGTCTGCAGTCTCCATCAGCGAGGACCTGTGAGGCCTCCGCTGGGCACAGATTCGCGGCACCAGTCCGGTCCCTTCAGCCCACCCATCCCGGCACCTCCCCGGCTGCAAAGCCACAGTCAGACACCCCTCACGCAGGTCAGGTCTGGGTCTGGAGCATCCGCCATGGTGCTTTTTTTTTTTTTTCCACAAAAGCTTTAACACAAAACTGCAGCCTGTTCTTTTTCTTTTTTTTAATAGTTTATTTTTATTGTATTTTTGTCCATTACCATTTATCCCCCTTGTACCCTCTTCCACCTCCACCCACACTTCAGTCTGTTCTCCAGTGCAGCTCTTGACGGCTCTTTGGGATGACAGACGCAGAAAGGGCTCGCACCCCGTGAGACCCATCTCCCCGCTCCCCCGGAGTTCGGTTTTTAGAAACACCGGGCCTCGCTTGTAAATCAGCAAAAAGAAAAGAGGAGAACCTGGTTAGTGTTTATTATTAGAAACAGGTTGAGCTGTTTGTCATCTGTCACAGGCCCCTCCTCCCACAACCCCTTGGAACCTAAGAAAGACCATTTCCTCCCAGCGCACAAAACTCGGAGCCCGAGCAGCCACGGAGGGGACGCTGCGGCTGCAGCGGGTCGAGAGTCGGAGCGAGAGTCGGAGCGAGAGTCGGAGGCTCCCCACCTCCTCCACTGGCCGTCACCCCATCTCCAGCCAGCGCCTCAGCTGCTCAGGGGGCTTCTTCAGGTAGGGTTACTGAACATCACGATGGTGTCAAGTCTCTCCTAAGTAATCTGCAAACTCACTGCGAATTCCAACCCAAACCCATCAAGGCTTTTCACGAGAATGGGAAAACTAGTGCAAAAATACAGCCAGAAACATCAAGGGCCAAGAATGGCCGAGACAGTTCTGGAGAATAAGTGGGGGAGGGAATCTGTCCTGTCAGAGAGCAAGAGTAATTATGACACTAGAGTAATCCAGACCAGCAGACGGTCACTTCCGATGTGCGGCGCTTCTTTACCATTTTTATTTATTTTAAAATTTATTTTTAGAGAGAGGGGAAGGGAGGGAGAGAGCAAAACACCGATGGGAGAGAGAAACATCGATCGCTTGCCTCTTGTACACGCCCCAACCAGGGACCAAACCCGCAGCCCGGCCTGTGCCCTGACCGGGAATCGATCCCACAACCTTTCACCTCGCGGGTCTGCACCCAACCAACTAAACCGCAGCGGTCACGGCTGGTGCTTCTTTGTTTTATTTTGGTAGAAGTTCTGCAGTTTTGGTTTTGATTTCTTCTCAGACATGAGTCATTTTTAGAGAGATGTATAAATATACTTGTATTAAAACTTTATAACTACAGACATTAGTGTGTTTTAGTTTCCTGGTTTTGTTTTTTGTTATTTTAGATTTTATTTATTTATTTTAGAGAGAGAGGAAGAGCGAGAGAAAGAGGGGCAGAGAAGCATCAGTGTGTGGTTGCCTCTCGCGCACTGCCCACTGGGGACCTGGCCCACAATCCTGGCACGTGCCCTGACTGGGAATTGAACCAACGACCCTTTGGTTTGCAGGCCGGCACTCAATCCACTGAGCTACACCAGCCAGGGCTGTTTTAGATTCTTATAATGAGAGATTGTTGTCTGGACTATTTCTCTCTCTGGAATGTTCTAAGACTTTCTCTGAAGCATAATAGATGGTTATTATAGGAAATGTCCCAAGAGCAATTGAAAGGATGGCACCTTCTCTTGTTTCTTTTTGCAGAGTTTGAAGTCTGTTATCTCCAGCTGCCCAAATCCTTGTCTTTCCTTTAGCTTTTGCTTTACAAATGCAGGGCTGTCTGGTGCATAGAAGCCTGTGACTTCAGCCCCTGAAGGCATCTCCTACTTTCACAAGATGTGGCATGTGTTTCAGGTTCTGGTGTTTGTGGTTTTGGGAGGGTTCTGAAAGATTGCTGGGAATGACGGCTCCAACATCGTAAACCGCAGGCGGTTGCAAATATTTCCTTTGCGTTTACCATCTGTCCGATCATCTGAAAAGCAATAACCACCATTGTACAAGAGAAATCCATAGTTTGGGTGCGCAGTCACGTTTATTCATTTGGGGACCTTGTCGAAGAAATTTATCCCCAGACCAATACAGGGGACCGTGCTGCCTGGCAGTGGTGAATGTAGCCCAGCCCCTGATTCAGAAAACTGGCAGGGAGCGGTCGGCACACAGGAACCGAGCCCACAGATCGGTTTTCCCGTGGGGAATCAGGCCTGCATTGTACCTCGGCTGCTATGAGGCTTGCTTTTTGCTAAAACTCCCTCACCCTGGATTGAGGCAGCAAACGTTTACTGCATATCTTTAAAGTACCTTCCTAAAATCTGTGCTAAACCTCCCAAGCATGAGTGTAACCAGTTCAACGACTTTCCCCTGGATCTGCAACATCCTTCTCTTGGAAGTAATTAGCAACATTCTTTCCTTTGTTATCTGTAAAAGGTAACCACCTACAGCAAACCCGTGCATAGTACATGAGGACCATCCTCCATGTAACGTGCCCAGAAAAGCAGTAACAGCCTGTCCAGCGGGGCCGGGGCCTCTCTCTCACTCAGAGAGCGGCCGCGCTGTCCCTTTTCTCCACAGGACTCTGCGTCCGTGTGCATTTGTTCGTCGCAGCCACGACACACAGACCCCGCGGGCCGGAGTCCGCATCAGATCAAGGTCAGAAAGAAACCTCTGACATTTTTTCTGGTAGTATTTTATTTTTCTCTTTCATGCGTCAGTGACCCGTTGCAGGTTTCCCCAGTCTCGCACGGTGGACACTTGGGGCTGTGTCATTCTTTGCGGTGGGCAGCTGTCGTGTGCCTTGTAGGGTGTTAGGCGGGATCCCTAAGTGCCGGTAGCACCCCACAAGTTGTGACAGCAAAAATGTCTCCAGATTTTGCCAAGCATGATCTGGGGGACAAAATCACCCCCAGTTGAGAACTACTGATCTATCTGGAGTTTATTGTTGTATATGGCATGAGGTAAGGATCTGGTCATTTTCCCAATATGGTGAGTCAGTTTTTTTTTTTTTTTTTTAAGACTTTATTTATTTATTTTTAGACAGAAGGTAAGGGAGGGAGAAAGAGAGAGAGAGAAACATCAATGTGTGGTTGCCTCTCACCTGGCCCCCACTGGGGACCTGGCCTGCAATCCAGGCATGTGTCCTGACTGGGAATTGAACTGGTGACCTTTTGGTTCACAGCCCGCACTCAATCCACTGAGCTACACCAGCCAGGGCTGAATCAGTTTTACTAATACTAAAGAATTCTTCTATTCAAACTTAGGATACCACGGCTATTACATACCAAGTTCCTGTATGTCCCATGCTCTCCCTGGCGGCCAGTTACTTGGCTAGGGTCTCCATAGCAACGCCAGGTGTGCCCACCGTCCTTCAATAGCACCTGGCCAGGACCCCATGGGTCTGTTCCGCTTTCTCCATCCCTGCAGCCAAATGTCCCCACCATTGAGGGCCAGGCCGCTCAGTCTCTCTCTGATCACTTCCTTCAGCTTGGTGTCTTCCTCCAGCCTGAAGGGCTTTTTCTCAGCTTCCCCTCATGATCAGCAATCAGGGTCTAGGGGAGGCGACAGGCCGAGTTTTGGAGTGGGGAGAATACCCCAAAGTCGTAGCCCTCTCCCCGTCTCCCCTTCCCTGGTCACCTCTGGAGGCAGGACACTGTGGGGAGTGAGTGGGAGCCTGAGCTGAGCACAAGGACGACCAGACAGGATGAGTCAGGCTGTGCGGCACTAACACACCGCTCGGAATTCCCATGAGTGTAAAACCACAGACGCTGCTTAGGCACGCACGTGTCCGTCACACGGTAGCAGGGCTCTGCTCCACGTCGTCCTCACTCGTGGACCGGGCCGCTGGAACCCCACCGTCTACCCCTGGTCCTGGCCGCCGGGGAGGACAGTGCCAGGGTTTCTGGCACAGGCAGTTACCTGCTGCCTCCTGGAAGTCATTCACCCTCTCCCCACGGCGGCCAGGGGGACAGGGAGGTCTCATTTTCCCGTGTCGTGGCTGAAGAGTAGAAACACTTCTCTGGCAGAGAGAGCTGCACTCAGGAGCCCAGCACTGTTAGGTCGGAGTCCCTTAAGAAGACAGACGGATGCAGTGAGCTAAGGAGCAGGGTTTATTAGCAGGAATAAGAGGGAAAGTGGAGCGAACCAAGGGAGGTTAGGACTCCTAGGGGAAAGTGGGGCCAACCTAGGGAGGTTAGGACTCGTTCTGTTGTTCTTAGGGCAGGGTTTTTAAGCGCAAAAACCCGTGAAGAGTAACTGGTTGGGGTGTCAGGGTCTGATTGGCTAGAGCTGGTTGCTGGGGTGCCATTTCTGCTGACCATTGTTCTAGATACATCTTGTCAGGCCCAAGTTAAAGCTGCATCCTGTTATGCCGGATAGGCAGACCCCAGGCCCCAATCTTAGCTGGGCATCTGTTTGTCCTGAGTAGGGTCGGCAGGCAGTTTCCCATGGTACAGTTTCCTGCCTAGTGATTTTCCACTCCTCCTAGGCCTGCCTAGGTCTGTCAAGCACCTTCTGCTCCGAAGACCCTGATCCAGGCCCTTGCTCCTCACAGCAGCAAAGCTGAGCATCTTGGCCAGGCTCCGGCCAGACACGTCCACTGTTTGTCCGTGTGATCGCAGGGGTGTGAAGAACAGCCTTGTTTGCGCCTCAGTTCACACATCGACAAGTTACTCAGACTTGCTGCGACTCTGTCCTCATCCACAAATGGGGTAAGAGTGTCTACTCACAGGTGGTGAGGATTCAGGGGGTAACATACCACCGCCTGTCGCGGGATGCCTGGTGCGGGCCAGGCACGTGGTGAGTAGCAGCAGCTGCAAGTACAGGCAGCTGGAGGACACGGGCCTGTTCGGTTTGCACCCACACTTCCTGAACCCAAAGTCCTCCCACCAGCAGTGTCTGTCCGGCCTCTAACCCCGTCCCTGACCCTTGGCACACCCAGGGCTCCGGTGGGGGCGGGGCGGGCAGCATTCCACCCCATGCTCCGCCCATGACTGCTCCAGTGCCCCCACCGGCCCAGACACGTGGGGCCTCTAAGTGTGGGGCGTGTGGGCTTCCCTTTGCTGACCTGCCGCTGCAGCATTCGGGCAGAATGCCCCCTCCCAGCCCTTGAGTGACATTTCATGGAAGGTCTCAAACCTACTGAGGTCTCTCAGAAGTCAGAGGTTGACTACCTGAGGGGCTCCCCTATGTGAGGGGGTCCCCCTTTCAGGCTGGTGGCAAGTGACTCAAAGTTTGGGCAAGGCTCCCCCAGAGAAGCACCTGCCCCTCCAGACTGCGTGATGGGCTGCAACGATGCTGGAGTGCAGGGGAGGAGGAGGGCGCCCACGGCCTCTTGGCTCCAGCCATCCCCTGAAGCCCTGAGGCCCTTGACCTGCTCACACCCCAGTGCCTCCACTCTGCCTGGGGCTCTCACCAGTGTGGACACACCCCCAGCAGCTCACCCAGGCTGTCCTTTAGCAACCTGGATGCTGAGCGGTGGCTCTGAGAGAGCTACCTGGATCGTCCAGTGTTGCTCGCATGTCCCCAATGCCCAGGGAAGCCAGGAGAGCTCCCCACCTGAAGGGAAGAATGACCGACCCTCCCAGCAACCCAGCAACCCAGCAACACAGCCTGGGCCGCTCCTCCCACACCCAGCCGGCAGGGGCCCTCGGCTCCCCTGTCCGGGGCTAGCCCTCTGGCAGGCGGCCTGCTGGGGGGAGAACACAGGCTTCCCTCGTATAAGCGAGCCTTTTCTCCCAAGACTGTGAGAACCTCTGGGGTAGGGACCAGTTATTTCTCTTCCTGTTTCTTTTTTTCCTTCTCTTCCTGGGGTTCAACACACACAGATTGGCTTGAGTACACCCGGAAGACA
Source organism: Micronycteris hirsuta (assembly GCA_004026765.1). Taxonomy (NCBI): domain Eukaryota; kingdom Metazoa; phylum Chordata; class Mammalia; order Chiroptera; family Phyllostomidae; genus Micronycteris; species Micronycteris hirsuta. Next base: position 1,785 of record PVJI01015064.1, on the reverse strand, counting down.
CTCAGATTGGGTTTTAGGATTTCAAGTAGCCTAGCTGGCTGCCACCTCTCCTGAGTCTGACAAGTGAGGGTCCCACGGCCCCCTCCCCACGAGACTCAATGCCCACAGCACCACTTTTCTCTTGGAAATTTTATTGGTTCTGAGGTGGGAGAGGCAGGCAGCCCCCGCCTCCTGCTCAGGGCGCCCCAGGCCCTCACTGCTTCCCGTTGCCATTGATGGGGCGGTTCACGTGCTCAGGGGAGTCCAGGAAGGCCTTGAGCTTGGGCCGGGCGCTCAGGCGGGCCACATACGCCGCGAGCAGGGGCAGGGAGTCCAGGCAGCCGGGGGCCAGGACCTGGTGAATCAGCAGCAAGTCCAGCAGGTTGTAGTCCGCGAAGGAGACCTGTAGGGCCAGGGTGGAGCTCAGCAGGTGGGGGAGGAGGAAGCCCGAGGGCCTGAGGTCTCGACCCCTAGGTCTGCCCAGCAATGAATGGCCCAGGTGCTCTCTCTGCACCTGTTTCCCAGAGGTAAGAGAGGGTGGCATGGTAGGGGCAGGACAGGGACAGTCACCTTGTCACCCACAATGAAGGCCTGGCCCCCCTGGTTCTGGGAGAGCAGGGTCTCAAAAGGCTTCAGGCGCCCGGGCAGCTCCTTCACATAGTCATCCTTGCCCGCCTCCTGCCGGAAAGACACCAGTGGGCATCACCCTCCTGACCCGCACACTGCTGCCCACCCCTGTCTGGCTCAGACATGTCCCCTTCTCCTGGGCCAATCTCAGAGAACCACTCCCCACCCCCAGGCAATGGCCACACGCTATCCACTCGAGCAGCCAATTCTTCTCTTCTCGGCGGTCTCCCAGCGAAGTCCTGCAAACGCCTGGGAGGACCCTTCCAGGCCTCCCATTTGGATGCTGCCCTGCTTCCCGCAGGGAAGGGTCTAAGCCAGAGGGCTCAGACCTCCAGGCCCTGGGCCTGCTGCCCCTCCCTCTCTCCCTCCCACCACTCTCCCTCTCTTTCCATGCAACCACACAGGTGTCCTGCCTCCGAGAAACTGGTCTCGGTCCCCCAAAGCACTCCACGTCTGCGTACTCTGTGCACCTGGCAGGGCCAGCGCCGCCTCCCCCCGCCGCTCCCCACCCCCACCCTGCCGCAGGAGCTGGCTATAGATCCTCCTCCTCCTCCACCTTCTCCAGGAAGCCTCCTGATCACTGTGCCCAGGCTCGCTGTCTGCTGTCCCGACACTGTTCTGCTGTTGCTGGTGGTTAGAGCCTGACCCGGTGCAGGCCCCCGACCGAGGGACGGCTCAGCTGGAGCCACAGGAGGCGTGTGGTGTTGGGGGAGAGTGCGGGAAGGCCGGTCCTTGCCAGCCCCCGTGCCCACCCCGGCGCCCATGCTCACGTAGTTGGTGTAGATGAGGGAGGCGTATTTGCAGCGGAGGTCCTCCACGCCGTCATTCACCACGTCCACCAGGGCCGCCTCCCGCTGGTCCTTCCCATACAGCCCTAGGGTGGGGGTGAGGGGGAGGTCAGGAGAGCAGACAGCATGACTGGTCGCCTGATCTACCACGAGGCTGCTTGTCCATGGCCAGGGAGGAGGGAGGAGGATGTGGACCCCAGGAAGGACTAGTCCTGAGCTCAGAACCCAGTGGGAGGCAGCCTGGCATAGGGCAAGGACTGCAGGCGCACCTGGGCTTGACCTTGGGCAAGCCATATCACTTCCATGTACCGGAATTTCCTCCACTCCACAGGGGTGCTGGGCAGCTTGATTGAAATGGAAGAGGCAGGCCCTGCGCAGGAACAATAGCTGG